>JADBJO010029806.1:0-18609 GCA_016801955.1 Conus betulinus
GCTTGGAGAGGAGATGGGCGCCACCAAGCTTCAACAAGCCCACTGAAAGGACATGATGAGGAAGCAAAAGAATACCAAGCTGGATTGGTCGGGGCCCGGATTAACAACGACTGCGTGTCCCACTGATTCACTTCAGGATGGGAGTGACAAGTGGGCTACTGGAGTGAAAAACATCAACCTAACCACCCAAAGCACAACCATCGGAACATGTAATGTTTGCACCCTTTATGCCTGTGGCAAGCTACAAGAACTTACCCATGAACTGAAGCGCTATTGCTGGGATATCATAGGACTGTGTGAAGTCAGATGGACTGGCTTTGGCAAAACAACAACAGAAGGACATAAGATCTGGTTCTCTGGGGAAGAGAAGAAACATGAGTATGGGGTGGCCTTCATTGTACTGAAAGAAATTGCAGGCAGTGTCATCAGCTGCACACCCCATTTCAAGCAGACTCATTTCCATCCATATCTCTGCAAAAACCCATAACCTGACGATCATCCAGGCTTATGCTCCAACGTCAGATCATGACGACGAGGAAATCGAGGAGTTCTACGAGCAGATTGACTCCATCGTAGCAACAGTACCAAAGAAAGACATACACATAATTCAGGGAGACTGGAATGCCAGAGTTGGCCCAGATACTTACCAGAATTGGGCAGGAACAGCAGGAAATTTGGCATTGGGGAAACCAACGACAGAGGCCCTCAGACTGCTGGAGTTTGCCAAAAGCCATTGACTTACCCTAGCCAACACTCTCCACCCACACAAGCTGTCTAGAATCACAACCTGACACTCACCAAATGGGCAAGTTCACAACCAAGTAGACTTCATTCTGGCCCCACAACGCTACAAGCCGAGCATCAACTAAGCAAAAACAAGAACATTCCCAGGCGCCGACATTGGCAGCGATCACGATTTTGTCCTGGCAACCTACAAGCTCAAGCTAAAATGTAAGCGTTGTCCAAAGAACCCCCGCATTCGGTTTGACCTAGAGAAGTGGAAGGACCCTAAAGTTTTTGCAAAGGTGTTCCAGGCTCAAGTAGGCGAGAAGTTTGCTGCCTTCAACTTAATGGACAGCAATGTAGACACCCTTGCAAATAACATCAAAGATGTGCTAACTACAACAGCTGAAGAAGTTGTGGGAAAGAAACAGAAGAAGATCCAGCTTGGGTTACAAACGAGGTCTTAGATCTATGTGACAAGAGGCGGGAAGTATGAGGAAAGAAAACACTCTAGCGACGAAGCCAGGATGCAGTACCAACAGGTGAACAGAGAAGTCAGGAAGAAAATGAAGACAGCCAAGGAAAATTGGATAGAGGAGCAGTGCGAAGCAATCGAGAGAAGGCCATGGAAACAGGGAACAGCAAAGAAGCCTACAACACACTCAAGTCCCTCAAAAAGACTAACCAGACAAGATCAGTGGTCATCGAAGATAAGAACGGCAAGCTACTGACAGAGAATAAAGAAGTCCTGAAGAGGTGGACAGAATACTGTGAGGGCCTCTACAATTACCAGTTCAGCCCGGACACATCCATTTTGCAGGACAACCAATGACCCGCAGACAGTGACAGCAGTCTCCAAGTAGCGAAGGAGGAGGTTGAGGCCACGATGCAAAGTTTAAAGCCAGGAAATCCCCAGGAGTGGACAATGTCCCAGCTGAGCTTGTGAAATACAGAGGGAAAGAGACCACAGAGGCACTAACAATGCTTGTCAGAAGATCTGGATGGAAAAGATGTGGCCAACTGAGTGGACCCAGTCATTGGTGATTCCCTTACCCAAGAAAGGCAACCTCAAACAATGCCAAAATTACAGGACTATAAGTCTGATCAGCCACTCCAGCAAAGTCATGCTTCACATCATCCTCAACCAACTGAAATCAAAGGCTGAGGAACTTCTATCAGAAGAACAAGCAGGTTTTAGAAGAGGGCGGAGCACTGTGGAACAAATTTTTCAACTGCCGAGTCCTGACTGAAAAACATCTACAACAGTAAAAGGACCTCTTCCACAACTTCATTGACTTTAAGAAGGCATTCGGCCGTGTGTGGCACAGCGGCCTATGGCAGGTTCTCAGAGACTTCAACATTGATGAGAGGCTCGTCCAAGTCATCCAGCCCTCTACAAACACTCCAGCAGCACAGTACTTCTCAATAGCCAGCAGGAACAGTTCTTCCCCAACCACAGTCAGAGTCAGGTAAGGGTGCTTACTGTCTCCAGTCCTGTTCAACATATTTCTGGACAGAATCATGCAAGAGACCCTCGAAGAACACCACACCACCATCAGCATTGGCGGCAGGCCGGTCTGCAACCTTCGTTTCGCAGACGATATCGACCTCATGGGGGGCAGCAACACCAGCTCCAGGATCTCACAAACAGACTTGTCACAAGAGCAAGTGCCTACGGCATGGAGGTCAGCACAGAGAAGTCAAAGGTCATGGTCAAAGCAGCACGACTAAATGCAGTGCCAACATAACCATGAATGGTGAACCCCTGGAAGAAGTGACCAGCTTCAGGTACTTGGGAGCAACCCTGTCCAAAGATGGCACCTGCACAGCAGAAATCTGATTCAGGATCAACTCCGCATCAGCAGTGATGATGCCAGACTGAACAGAGTGTGGAAGAGCAACATCAAATTCCACACAAAATTCCGGCTCTACAAGTCACTAGTCGTCTCGATCCTCTTATGGTTGCGAGACATGGACACTGGTGGCCAAAACAGAAAGAAGAATCCAGGCTTTTGAGACCAGGTGCCTGAGGAAACTACTCCGCATCTCCTACAAAGAACACAAGACCAATGATTATGTGCGGAACCTGTCACTAACCTAGTTGGGCCCCACGAACCACTTCTGGCAACCGTCAAACGACGGAAGATGGCATGGTTTGGCCACATCATCCGTCACAACACCCTCTCCAAAACCATCCTTCAAGGTACCGTTGAAGGAGGGCGCAGACGAGGACGGCAGAGAAAGAGCTGGTCTGACAATATAAAGGACTGGACCAAAATGACCATGCCAGATTTCCTCAAGACAGCCACTAACAGAAGAGCCTGGAGAGAAATGGCAGCTGCCTCATCACGTCACCCCCCCCAACGACCCCAGCGGTCAGGCTGTCAGGTTTCAATTTGTTGTCTTACAGAACGCAAAAATTAGCCATTCTGAATACCACTATTCCAACATCAATGGTGAATCTGGCCAAGTTTATTTGTGATGCCTTCAAATTCCGCAGTAGCATGTTGGATCACCATCATTTCACATGCGACTGTGGAAAAAATTTATTGTCATGATTTGTTGTCACGTATCGCTTAGGACTGCTGGCCTGTTATTTTTTCAGGCGTTCCTTTGCGTAAATTCTTTGATTGTGTACGGGTGCGCTTGCTTGCGTGCATTTATTTTTGTGTGAGCGCTTGCGCACTTATTGTTACTTTCCCTGTTTTGTTGAGAGAGAGAGAGAGAGAGAGAGAGAGAGAGAGAGTTCTAAAGTATTACGTGTGTAATGACGTCACAGAAAATCTCCACAATGATATTCATATAAAACTCACTCGACTGGACACAACGTCTGAACAATAAACTATCTGAAGTCTCTTAACTTTATTTTGATTATGTCTTGTTTTGTGTATAGGCTACCTCTGTGTGCAGTGCCCGCCTGTCTCTGTTCACCTGTCTCTTCCCCACCACTGTCCAACCTCTCTCTACTCTTCATCCCACCCCACCCATCTACCCCCTGCCCCCAGGCCTCAATGCCCTCTCCTTCATTTTATTAGTGATAGCAGTGTGGAACTAAGAAACTTACTGAGGAGGCAAAGTGCACAATCAATCTTTCCCTAAGGTCAGATCCTTTGGTCGGATCCCTGGTTGCCACTATAAACCGTCGTTCCCATCTCCCACTTCATTTCAACATACACATTCACTTCTCTGGTGTTGTGTCTGAAGTAAGTGTGTGACAGACAGGTTCTCTCCCATCTCTTCACAAAACTCATTCACTTGTGTACTAGGTATTGTATACTAAGTAAGTAATACATTGGATTGTGTTTTGTGTTGATGTTTTTTTGACATGATCAAGATATACGAATGTAAAGTACCCATTATCCGGAAATGCGCATTTATAGACATGCGACTACATGGAAGTCTAGATTGTTTGCTGTCTTTACTTCACGCACAAGGACTATCTCTCTCTCTCTCTCTCTCTCTCTCTCTCTCTCTCTCTCTCTCTCTCTCTCTCCCATCTCAAGAGTTTGAAAAAGAAATGGATACACTTTATTTTATGGTTATGGGAGATTTGAATGCCAGAACAGGTGACAAACAAGCTGAAAATGAAATTATGACAAACTATGTGAGCTGTATGGAGAATGTCAGTGTTGATGACGACAACTGCTCACATTGCTCTAAAGATTCAGTTATTAACAATTTTGGTAAATCATTGGATTTCTGTAGCATGTTCGACTTGAGCATTTTAAATGGTTTTTGTAATGGTGATAGTGAAGGTGAATATACTTTTGTGTCTCCAAACGGATGTAGTGTAATCGATTAAGTACTGGTTCACAATGGCTTTACACATTGGTGATTGCATTCATTCATGGCATTTACCAGTCGAAGCAGTATGGAGAAGTAATTGTTGTAAACTGGAGAAGAGGTATTCAGCCGAACATGTGAGAAAAAAATTGTCTGGGCTGATGAATATGCTGGTATATTCAAAAATGAACTTGAATGTGATGAATTTCTAGACAGCATGCAGAAAGCGCGTCAGTTATTACAAATTAACGTGAATGAGAGTCTAGATAAATTTGTCAGTGCTTTGTACGGAGCTGCAGCTTGTATGGTTCGTGTTATTTGTAGAGGCAGCAGAACATACAATGACTGGTTTGATAATGAGTGCGAACGAAAGAAACAGGAAGTAAACAGGTTATTAAAAAGATTTCAGAGATGCAAAACAGCCAAGGATAAAAGTAAGAAAAGAGAAGAAAACGCTGTATCGCGTAAAGAGTATGTTATGCATAGGAAAACAAAGGAACTGGAGTTTAAAGAAAGTACGTTAAAGAAACTAAAAAGTTCAGTCAATGATTCTAAAATGTTCTGGTCAGTGATAAGATCTATAAACAAAAAGAGTTTTGTGTATAACAAAATCTCAGTTCAACAGTGGCATGACCATTTTGGGGCGTTTTTTCATAGTTTTGATAATAAAAGTAAGGAAGAAGATACTGGTATGGTAGAAGAAAATGAAACTGAGCCATTATTTAATCAACCTATTTCCAGTGAAGAAGTCGTTGCTGGTATTAAACATTTAAAATTAGGAAAGAGTGCAGGACCAGACAGAATCATAGCAGAAATGTTGAAGAATGCAAACACAACTGTAACCAATTTTCTGGTTCATTTATTCACTCAACTTTTTGATAATGGTATCTTTCCATTAGAATGGGCTAAATCTATAATTGTACCAATTTACCAAAACAAAGGAGACGTGAATTTTCTGGTTCATTTATTCACTCAACTTTTTGATAATGGTATCTTTCCATTAGAATGGGCTAAATCTACAATTGTACCAATTTACAAAAAACAAAGGAGACGTGAACAATCCCGACAACTATCGCGGAGTATCACGTACCAGCGTTTTAAGTAAAATTTACACTTACATACTAAATGCAAGATTAACTGAATGGGCTGAAACTGAAGAAAAAATAGTGGAAGAACAAGCAGGTTTTAGAACCAGTTACAGCACCCATAGACATATATTTACACTATATTCTTTGATTCAGAAACATCTACTCTGCAAATCAAAGCTCTACATTGCATTTGTAGATTTCAAGAAGGCCTTTGACTCGGTAAATCGGAATGCTCTGTGGAATGTACTCCTTAAAAGTGGTGTTAATAGTAAATTATACATGGCTATTGGAGGGGTCTACAACTCAGTGCTTGCATGTGTGCGTGTGAAGAGTGAGTATTCGGATAATTTGTTGTTCAAATGGAGTAAAACAAGGATGCCTGTTAAGTCCACAGTTGTTTTTCTTTTTTCATAAACGAACTGGCAGTGGAATTGTCCAGCAAAGGAAGACATGGTATCCAGATGATACCTGGAGCAGTTGAATTAGTTTTACTACTGTGTGCCGATGACGTTGTTCTTCTGTCCGGAACAGTTGCAGGTTTGCAAAACCAACTAAATGTATTGAAAGAAGAAGCAGATCGCTTAGTTTATCAGTTAACTTGGATAAGACAAATATAGTGGTCTTTAGAATGGGTGATCACCTATCAGTGTATGAAAAATGGTCTTATGGAAATGCAGATGTTCAAGTAGTTAATTCATATAAATATCTTGGAATTACATTTTCAACAAAAATTAACTTTCCGTTACGCATGGGAAGAATCTCTGATGAAAGGGAAAAAAAGGTACTAATGAAATTCTGAAATCCCTGAGAAAACTGAATTGTACAGATTGTGGTATATTTTGGAAAATGCTTAATACACAGATAAACCTCTTCTTACTAATGCAGCTGAATTTGGGGCTTACATGAAAATTTGCAGATGGAAAAAGTACATACGTATGCTATGAAGCGTTTCCTTCAAGTACCTATTCATTCATCCAACACGTTTTATATGGAGAAATGGGCAGATACCCTTTGTATACAAGTACATTTGTGAAATGTATTAAGTACTGGTTGAAGATCTTGAAGCTACTCCAGTCCCGTTTGGCAGCAGGCAAGCCTATGATATGATGCTTTTAGAAATGGAATAAGGTAAAGAAAACTGGGCTTATAAAGTAAAGAAAATCCTTTCAGAACAGGGTTTGGGAATAGTGTGGATGACCTAGGAAGTAGGAAATGAGCAACAGTTTATTGTGGAATTTAAAGACAGGCTTATTCGTTCTTTTAAACAGAATTGGCACTCAGATATGGAAAGTTAAGAAAAATATCGTTGGTTTTTCTCATTTAAGAATGTGTTCCATTCTGAAAAGTTTCTCAATATCATAACAGATAGATGGCACAGAATAAATTACGCGAGATTTAGGTTGAGAACTTTAGGTTTTAATGCGAACAAAAGATGGTTTGAATGTGAAACATCCACAGAATCTCCTTGTCCTGCATGTAGACATATATTGATGACGAAGAACACTTTCTGTTCCACTGTACTGCTTATAATGAAGTGCGGGACAAATTGTTCATTTTTCCAGTTAGATATAGCGAAAAGACAAAATGTCGATGGCGTGTTATCATCAGATGATGAACTTGTAATTAAATCAGTTGCGAAATTTATCGCGGAAGCATGAAAATTAGACAGATGAAGGATAGTGAAATTTAAGATAATACATTATAAAAGATATCTGAATGAATATTATCATTCATCGCATGTTGAAGAGATCGGTAAAATACAATGTCATCATTTGATTGAGTGGATAGTCGAGTCAGTCTTCTGTTTTTTTTAGTTTGTTTTTGTTTTTAACCTTTCTGCATTACTCCTGTGCGTGAGGTGAGGACATAACGAAATGTTACGAATTTATTTGTTTTTGTTAACATTGGATTTGATACACACAAGGAATGAAAGTGTATTATTTGTTTGCAGGAAAGGAAGAGGGAAATGTTTTGTTCTGTTGCCTCTCCCCCCTTGTCAAAAGACCTCTTTGGTAATGACAATAAAATACCAAAGTGTCAAAAGTGTGTGTGTGTGTGTGTGTGTGCGTGTGCGTGTGCGTGTGCGACTTTGACAATCGAAATGAAAATACTGTTCTAAATGTAACAATTTAAAAGATAAATTACAAAGTTTTTTTTTTCAAACTGGAAATATTTACACAAACGAGCTAACTGGGCTTAACATCAACGAATTGACAAATGTAAAAAAAAGCGTGAAGATTCTGAAAAATGCACAGGGAATCTTTTCGTCAGAAGTTGGGGAAAGATGAGTTAAAACACAGGAACAATTAAAAAGAAAATGCAGAGTATTGAAACTGTCGATGGCTCCACAAGCGCATTGTAAATTTCTGTGGAATTTTGTACGAAGAGCGTTAACTTTAAGCCTATAAAAGAGAGATTCCGGTTTCCAAATTTGCGTTCATGTACATTCGTCTTTGTATACAGTTTACGAATTTGAATGGACAAATTAGATGGACGAGTAGAATTCTGAGTTCTTGAACAGCAACTCAGTGAAGAATCTTGTGCATGTATCTTACAGAGTACTGAATCTTTATACACGTTATGAAAAGACTCAAAAGAGACTCTTTTTAAGAGTCCATAGGCTTCATGAAGACTCCATGGTATTTTGATATATATACAGAATTTTCAGTTTTTTTATTCCATACAGGCAGTGCTGTCTGCTCATTCATTTCCTACAATCCCACAGTGTGACGGAATCCAGCAAAAGTCCACTGTTATCCCTCTAGATGAAAGGAAATGGATCAGAATTTTTCTCGGCGCGATTGGTAGCAGCAATAGATTCCATTGCTTGAAGAACAGATCTGGAATCAACACAAAAAAGTATTCTGGAAAAATCAGGTGGAATGTCAAAAATATTATGCAGAGTTATTCGAATCGCTATCAGTTCAGCCGTAAAGACAGAAAACCCCTTTCCAAGATGAATAGATTTATCTGCTTTCAAAGCAGGAATAACAAAGCCGAAACCAGCATTGCCATTAATAGGGATCCGTCTGTATAAACTTTCAAGTGATTAGGATAACTGTCATCAATATGTGACTTGGCCGTAGCACCTAAGACGTTATTATTAACATTCTTTTGCAAATCAGTGTATTCATAATCAAATTTCCAGGATAAGTTCCCAGTAAGGAATGGAACTTAGTGTATAAAGTGGGGCTATAGTTTTCTGATCAATTTTGGCAGATTTCAACAGGTTTGAGGAGTACGTAAGGTTGGTTTTATTTGATCGTATTGTTTTTGCGCGCGTTTAGGAAAATCTAAATCAGATCGCATATCAAGTTCATCCTCATTTGAGTTCTGAACAGTAGAACATCTTAGAATGTATTTAGCACAAGCTAATTTTCGATAAGCATCCAGGGGCAAAACACCAGCTTCATGATAATTCCTAAAATGGAAGCGTAAAGAGGAACTCCCAGGGCTATTCTGTATGCCTTGCAATCTATGCTTTGTAGCTTTTTGAGAAGATACTTAGGAGCTGAAAAATATACTTCCTGTGCATATGAAATCCTTGTCCTGACCAGAGAATTTGATAATGAATTAAAATGCTTGTATCCTGTCCCCAACTCTGGTAACTCACAACTCTAAGAAGATTAAGAGCTTTCCTTGCTTGAGTTATGATATACTCAATATGTGTATTCCATGATAATTTTGAAGAAAGATGTACACCTAAAAAAAACTATGCAAGATGTGTAGGTAAGCACTGTGTCATCCACCTTGAAAGTAGGGAGATCATGAGAACTTCCACCTGCATCAAAAAAAGCATCATATGAGATTTCTCAGAAGACAAACATAACCCATTCTCAAAAATAAATCTGGCGATACTATGTCCCTTTGATATATTTTTTTCATGTATGTAATTGACCTTAAAGGTGTGTTCTTTTTTAAAGTATTATTCATCCATAAACATATGTCATCAGCATATTGAACTACATTGGAATTTTTAGAAATACTTTTTGTGAGATCGTGCGTTAGGATATTGAAAAGCAAATGGGCAATTACAGAACCCTGAGGGATGCCCATCTCCACAAATCTCTTGCTAGAATATGTATTTCCTATTTTTGTTTGAATTGTTCTGTTAGCCAGAAATTCTTTGAAGTAATCATAAATGTGACCAGAGACACCTATCATTTTATAAGTCGCTCATGCCAGACTTGATCATACGCCTTTTTGACATGGAAAAAAGTTGCAAATACATTTTTTCACCAGGCAAATTGACGTTTTTATCTGAGTTGTAAGCTTTACAAGGTGATCAACAGTCGATCGGCCTTTTCTAAACCCAGCCTGAGCAGTAGGAATACGTCCGTTTTTTTTTCACAATGATAAGTAAGTCTATTAAACACAACTTTTTCCATAAGTTTACCAGTATGAGAGGTGAGAGCGATAGGATGAAAACTATTAATATCAGAGTTAGGTTTGCCCTGCTTGAGAATGGGCACAATGACAGAATCTTTCCAAACAGATGGAAGCTTCCCATCTATCCAACATTTTTTTCATAATGGTATACAGAAATGTTGTAAAATTGATTGGAAGGTTCCTTAACATTTCGTTTGAGACTGCGTCTAAACCAACTGATGTTTTCTTTGTTGGCAATGACAATAAAGCATTTCTTAATTCTTCTAATGTTATTTCTGCATTGGAATAATGTTCATTGTTTTCTTCTGGGTCAGAATAGATATGGTTATTTGATTGGTCTTCCCTCAAAGTACTGCACTTGTCTGAGAGACTAATTTTGGAGCTATTTTTGGCCAAAAAAAAAATCAGCAAGCAGTTCAGCTTTTTTAGCTGATGTTGGTAATTGTTCATGCGCTAAGGTGATTGGATAGGCGGGTAAATGTATTCCATGTTTCATTTCGTGTATTTTTGTCCATACCTTTTTAAAATCTTTGTTATCATTAACTTCGTTTACACAAAATGATTACCAGTAATCGCTCTTGGCTTTCTCTATAATCCTTGTACTTTCATTTTTGCCCGTTTCATGGGAGTAAGTCATCTACCTTTTTGTCTTTTGCGTGTATTTTGAACTTCGAGTTCTTTTTATTAACAGCATCTTTGCAGGATTCCGTCCACCAGACCTTGCCAGTATGTTTAGAGATTTTGTCTGACTAAATTTTGGAATTGCCTCGGTTGCAGCTTTCAGACTGATTCAGAAAAGTTACAATACATTTTATCAATGTCTGGGTTCTCCAGCATACTAACATTAAAGGACATTAGAATGGACTTGAATTTATCCCAGTCAGCTCGTTTATAGTTAAATTTCAGGATTTTATCCCTTGTTTCATCATGCAAAATTGTAAATCCTCTAAAGGAAATGGTAATTGGGAGGTGATCGCTACCTAAAGTGTTATTAAACTTGCCAAGTACAGCAAGTCGCTAGTGATGGCGAAATTAAAGACAGGTCAATAGCAGATCGTTTGCGGCTTGGAACATCAGGCAATCTAGGTATGGTTCCTTCATTTAGAAAAAAGAGTGCCAAGTCCGAAATATTATCCACTAGACGATTGGAATTTGGAGCTAACCTTAGGGCAGCACTATCCCAAAATGGGGCATGTTCATTAAAGTCACTGGCTACTAGCCACTTTTCATTTTGGGTACCCAGGGTACGTAGCCAGTTACTGTTACAATCATCAACACCTTTAGGGAGATGAAGAGAAAGAATATTTAATGAGTTATCAAATTTGACAAAAGCTGCACAAGAGTGGATCAGTTGATCGTACTGGCGTTGAAAGCGGATGGTAAGATAACTTTTCATGTATATAGATAGCACAGTTCACTTTTCCTGTTTCGTCAGAGAGGTGATACACTGGAGGGTAGAGAAATGATCAAGGCGTGGCAAGTTCATCTTGGACACATTTAATGACTGAAGAATAAGCACTGTATAGGAGTTATGCTCTATGTGTTCTTGAAAGTTCGCGATATTGGTTGACACTGATCGACAGTTCCGTTGTAAAAATGTCTATTTTTGATTTGTTGGTCATTGATACAGATGATATTCAAAAGCTAAAAAAATAATAAAGTAAATAAATAAATGAAAAAATAAATAAAATAAAAATGAAAACAAGAAGTCTCAATAGATACAAGTTAAACTTTGATACAAACTACAAGCACAACAATGGAAAGAAATGAAAACACGAGATTTACTTATACTACTGTTGTAGAGTGGTTTCAGTAATGGTGAACTGGAGAGATACTATCATTCAACTGGTAGAAGACGATCACGGGAACCAATCGAAAAAGATGTCAGGTCTTCTTGGTGGGAAACGTGGCATGGGCAGAAAGTGGGCCATGTGATAGTAGTACAAAGGCCTCAGTCTGCCGTCCTGATGGCGTTCTCTTGGGATGTTCTGATGATGCCGCCTTTTGTTTCGTCCAGAACAGGTAATGCAGATGGCGGCCAAGGTTGCTGGCAAAAACGCTCGAGCTGCTTGTGGAGGGATAAATATTGTCCCGCATGTATTTTCTCTTGCTGTTGATGTTTTTGTGAGACACGAAGGAGACATTTTTGACATTGTGAAGACTTGAAAGATTTGCAGCATTAAAAACTTCACGTTTGTTGTTGAGATCTGAGAGGCGTGTTGGTGTTACCTTGCTAACAACAATGCGCATTGTAGGGTGTTTCTTTTAGAGGTCTTTCACTAGGTTGATAAATATGTTTGAGGAGGCTTTTGGATCTCTTGATGTTTTAAGGTCATTTAAACGCATATGGAGTACAACGACATCATAATCTAGGAGAGTATTGTCAAAGAGCAGATCTTTGCTTTTTCCAATAGTGTGAATCTTCTGGTTCCTGAGAACAAGACCGAAGGCATATGCTAATGATCTCCCGAGCTCCAGAAACTCCATTTAATACAGAGTCGTGCAACACTAGAACCTGGGTAGATCTGATGTGCTGTCAGGTTTAGGTGTGTTTGACTTGTTTGCTCCTGTTTGCTGCCTGTTTGAGCTCTGATGCGTGTGTTGGATGTCCCTGACGATGGATTTAATCATTTTGAGGACCCTTTTTTTTTGTTTGTTTGTTTGTTTGTTTTTCGTCTCAGTACTGTTTCCTCTGGGAATAGATCGTTTTCAAGCCGCGTGTTACTTTCGTCATCCAGTTTTACATCACTTTGTTTACCTTCAGAGTGTTCCGCAAACGAACTTTTTTCCATTTTTTAGAATGTCCGAGAAACTCGGTCTGTTCATTTTGCCATCGACGATTTTGAATTGAGAGGTAGGTATTACAACAGTTGTTTGTGTGGAGTGATGGACTGAGTTCTGGCTTGCTGGATTTTCTCTTGGTACTGGTTCGGGAGAGGACTTATTTTTTCTCTTTCATAATGGCACATAGCTGTTCGTACTGTTTTAAATTGTTGACTTTAGATCTAAACTGAGTCGCTCATTTTTAGGAAAAAAGCGATCTTTTTTGTTTGAGTGTCAATGCAAGCTCTGTCGTGAAAACGCGAGAATGTTTCTGAGCTAGCAAGACCTTAGGCTTCGTCCGACGCAAGATCGGCATCAAGAAAACAAAGGAAACTGCGTATGAAGTCCTTGTTCGCCCGCTTCTTGAGTACGCAGCCATCATTTGGGATCCCTACACTGCAAACGAGATTGAGGCCCTCGAGAAGATCCAACGAAGAGCAGCAAGGTGGGTGTCAAATCGCCACCACCATACATCATGCGTCGACTCCATCCTTGACTCTCTTAATTGGCCTTCCCTACAACAGCGTCGTAAGAAAACCCGCTTGGAGATGTTTTACAAATTCCATCACGGACTCATCTACATTAACTCCGTGTACCTGCCCAAACCATCTGACAGCAGGCTGAGCTCTAGGATCAACAACGACCTGAGCTACAACATTGCCACATGCACGACGCGGTGCAGGCAGATGACGTTTCTTTCCGAGGACCATACCAGAATGGAACAAGTTGCCTCAGGAGGTTGTGACAGCTGAGTCACTGGACTGTTTCAAGTCCAGGCTGGCCTCCCCATCTTTAGAACCTGGAACAACCATCCCGCCCCCCGCCCCCTTCCCCACCACCCCCAACACTCCCCCCCCTTTCCCTCCTCCTGACCGCTATTCCCTAAAATCCCCCCTCTCCCCTGTTTTTTTTTTTTCCAAATCCTCACAACAGCGCAATCTTCAGCCATCTTCCCAAATACCACAAAACCATCAGCAAAATGATGTTGGTCGTGTAAAGGAAGAAGAAGAAGAAGAAGAAGGAGGAGAAGAAGAAGAAGAAGAAGCGAAGAAGAAAAAGAAGAGGTTGTTTTCTCATAGTACTGGATAGAGGGATCGACTGATTTAGATCTGGTATTTGTGGCACTAAGAGAAGTAGTTCCAGGACAGGCTTCTCGATCCAGATTTGATTTTTCTTTTCTGGATCTGGATCTGGATCTGGAACGTTACGTCGCAGGAGCCAGTCAATGGCTATAAATACGACAGAAACAGGGAGAGCGCAAAAATAGTTTTTAAAATAGTTTTAAAAGCCACCGCTTTGTCCTAACAATCTTCTACAGGTCTCAGTGAGTAGCCACAACAAGTATCTACGGGTTGAAAACTCTACTGCTGTCAAGATGCTAGTAGGCAGGCGATGTTGATCTGCCAAGAGCTGATGCAAATGCACTGGCAGAGCCTGCATTGATGATATCCTCCTCTAGATGATTCCAGTCCATCACTGTCCCACATGAAGAAGTAGTGAGTGTACCAATTTGTGTTACAGACAGGTAGTTTGAAGCTACGAGTGTTTCTGACCACGCAGTGTTCTGTAATATTGGAGACTTCGAAGTCCTCATACTTGGGGGTCGTGACCATCTGCGGCCAGCACTCACAGGGGTCAGGAAGTTTTGGGGGGGAATGGCGGGGATGAGATTTCCTGCTATCTTAAACATCAGGCCAAGTCGTGCCTGTCTACGACGATCAGCCAGCAGGGGGAGATTCAAATCCTGCAGCATTCGGCTTATGCAACCTGGTTCCCTGGACCTATAGTCCTTTGTGATGAAGCGTGCTGCCTGTCTCTGTACCCTCTCCAACTTCTCGATGTCTTGTTGGTAATATAGGTCCCACACTGTAGCTGCATACTCTAGTCTGAATCTCACCAGTGCGATGTACGCCAGGCGCCTGCACTCCTTTGGGCAATTCCTGAGATTCCGGCATAGGAAGCGCACTGTTGATCCAGCTTTTCGAGCAATATTTGCAATGTGTTTACCCCATTTCAAGTCACTTGAGATGAGCACTCCTAAGTATGGGTTTTGCTGAACTTGTTTCAGGAAGACTCCATTGAGGCTGTACATATAGGTAGACTTGCTCCTGGAGGACAGAATATACATTTCTGTGCATTGAAGTGCATCCCCCATCTCTTGGCCCAGTCCTCAAGGTGGTCTCAGGTCTTCTTGCAGGGTGATGTGGTCCTGAAGAGTATTGATGTCGCGGTACAGTAGGCAGTTGTCAGCTAAGAGTCGTACTTTTGACTTCACTGCTTCCAGTAGGTCATTGATGTGGCACAGAAAGAGTAGTGGCCCCAGCACTGTTCCCTGAGGGACACCGGAGTTGACAGTTATCTCGTCTGATGCCTCTCCCTCAGCAGCACCACTCGCATCCTCCTTTTCGTCAAAAAGTTGGTGAGCCATTTAAGAATAGGTCCTCGTACTCCATAATGATCGAGGTTGTGGAGTAACTTGTTGTGAGGTACCGTGTCAAAGGCGTTACTGAAGTCCAGTATCACCACATCGGTTTGCTTCCGCCCCGGCATCGTAGGACTCGAAGAGATCGTGCATTGTGGTAATCAGCTACGTCTCACAGGATTAGCCGGATCTGAAGCCGTGGTTTCTGTCTTATGGAGCGCCTGTGGATACAGGTCCAAGGCAGAGCGATGGCACAGACACAGGTAGCACAGGATCCTGTAAGTAATCCCTCGTTTGGTATTCCCTCTGATCCACCTTCTTTTGCTAGATTCACAGTTCTCTTCAGCAGCTTGGCTTACCTCCATTTGTATCGATGATGAGCTCATCCAAAGTTGGAAAGGGTGCCCCAATTCATCGTTGGGAAAAATCGGTGTCAACACATCTGTGTGAAGGACGGATTTGACACTTATTACCACAAGATCTATGGCTTGGTCGGCGCCATCATGACCTCTTCTTCACTCTGGAGGGTCGTTGTTTGGTTTGTGCCTTTTCCTTCATAGTGGGTAGGCCACAATACACCCACCCCCCACCACCCTAACAAGTGGTGCCCACAACCATGTACCCCCCCCCCGTTCTTGGCGTCTTAGACTTAACCTAGTTCCAGAAGGGGGCTTTGTGGTTGTTTATTCCTTATTTTTAACTACTCCGCTTTTTATTTTTTTTATTTTTACTGCGGTCCCATCATTCTATTGTTTGTTTATGTACTACTATCTCCCATCTTTTGCTCTCTCCATCATCCTGCAATCTTTTTCTGGGAAAACCTCTGTAGTTCTCCATCTAATCCTTTTCTTCCGGTTCTCCTTGGCCTGCTTATAACAGTCTTTTCTTCCTATCTGAGCAGTTGCCGTTTGATTGACCCTTTTTGTTGAATTCATGGTACCTGGTTGTTTTCTCCGGTTGTATGTAATGAGTGGGGAACGTTTTCTCTTTTTCCTTTCCTTCCATGGTGATAGCAGCGGACCGGGCTGAATTCAGTCCAACATGTCGTCTATGCTGGCTCCTTCCTTTTCCGTTTTTTAAAATTAAAAAAATTCCGTTCTTGTAATACGCCTTATCCTCTAGCATTCCAGATTTTCCTCCCAATTTGCTCCTAGAAGTACCAATAGCGACTTGGGGTCTAGGTTTGTTCTTCAACATTGGCTGTGGCTGGGGTTGTCAAAACCTGCTCATCATACTTACTACCTTCTGGCCCACCCATCATATGGTCTGATGATTATTCCTGGGAACTGAAGCATGCTCTTTCAGGGAAGATGGGTTTCGTCGTGAGACGAGTCCATGTGTTTTTTTATTTTATATCCGCGTAATTCAAATATCCGCGGGTGTGGCTTCGTCATGTCTTTGTGAGGAGCGCTTGCTTGCTGCTAGCTGCCGTGCTGCCGTCAAGTCCCATCAGGGTCCTGTGTTGGGTCTGGCGTGCTTGGTCGCCTGGGGTTCAACAGGGATGTGTTCGCAAATGTCACATGTCCGGGTCACACAAATGGAACATTCCTCGAACAGAAAATGACTATAGGGGGGTTTATGTTGTGAGTTGCTCATCGGGATGGTTTTCCATCTTAGGGTATTCCTAGTTCGCCTCCATGTAAATATGTTTCCCATCAAGTCACTGCTCGGTTTGTGGCATGTGAACGCACCCATCTCAACAACTCTTTACTCTGTGGAGTTTGATTTTTTTTTTTTGCCAGACCACTCACAAGTTTCCTTTTAGTTCAGGTAACGAACTACGACGGACGACGGCTATGAGGTTCCATCTTTTGTGGTATAAGGATGAATAGTGCTCTCCGACTAGCCTGTTTTGATCCTGTTCCTCCCTGTATTGTTCAGATTCTCTGGGACTACTTATGCTTGCCCCTGTGCCCTGCCTTTATCCATGACTCTGCCCTTGACTTCTTCCCCGAAGATCACATTCCGTTTGATTGCAATCACACCCAAGGCTATGAACGTCCCGTCCGCCCATCTGTTGACTATATCGTGGGCATATAGGTTAAGATTCGGAGGTGTTTGCTTCTTGGGTGCCTCAAAATAAAGGAGTATGCCCGCCCCCGGTCACTTTTTGGACATTCAAAATTCAGAGACAGTCACTTTGTACCTCTACTTTCCCCACCTAGTTTTGCTGGTTGCTTGTTGTGGCTCTGCAACTCTCCTGTGGTGGGCCTCTAACTTTGGGCTATGGGCGGTCTTTTTTCTTTTTTTCCCGGGAAGGTGGGTCTCACTTATGTCCTATCTTTCCTTATTTCCCCTTCCTTGTTCGAAAAAAACTCGATAGAAAGAGGTGCGTTTTGCTTGGTTTTTCTTCCATGGGACTAAAATAATGTTTGAACGATTTGAGTGAGTCAATACTTTGGTTTGACAATGGGTGGTATAAGTTTGTGACATGTGCGATTAAGAGAGTAGCTTCTGAAAGGTGGAAAAAGCTACAAGTTTTGTACTAACTGTCTAGCATTATAGCACAACAAATCCAGTTGACCGGTTCTGTTCAGAAGGGTCTTCAAAGGTCGGCTGTAACAGAGTTTCAATGGCAATTCCATTGCAGCTCTTTGATACTATACACCCATACTGCGTCGTCACATTATCAATAACAAACGACTGCCCCTCGCGGGGTATGGGCCCGTGTCAGCGTGCCCCCCTCTGGGTCTTTTTTTTTTTCCATGACACAATTCTTTTCACTCATTAACCCCCCACAGGGTAAAGAGGTTTTTTGGGGTGTGGACCTGGGTTTGATGGACATTCCAGCTACATCAACGTCCACAACTAGAGCCTAACCAAGAACAGCACTGACACTTGGTCTGTTCTGCTCTGTGTCGAGGAAAGTGAATGCGTTTTGTCATTGCAAGGCCAGCCCAGACAGGAACAGAGAGGGCTTTTCCTTCTACGTTTCCTTTTTCTCTCCTCCTCCTCCCTCTCCTCTGCATGCTGCAGCAAGGTGTGCGGGTTGTGAAGGAAGCGTTCTTCCTCCTCAGCTCCTGCCCCAGCCATAAGTGTGGCGCATATAACACAAACATCAGAAACAACACTCCTCCGCTGTTAACTGCTAAACGGCCGCGGTCGATCTGGCGACGCCCGTAACTGCCGCGGAACCCATGGGCCTGGCGTTTAACCGCCGTCATTTTTCAACACCGTTCATTTACGACGTATTGCTGATAGGCACTATCTTTCACCTAGCAATATTTCTTCTGTTATAACCAAAGTTTATGACACGAGTCGTTCGATAGTCTGGACGAGCTCACGCTTGGTCAATATGGGCGGAGTTTGTTGTACGTACGAACGGCGGTCGAAGTCGGTCGAAAACTCTCCTCCAACCTTCTTCCTTTCTCCTCGGTACTA
>JADBJO010029807.1:0-7500 GCA_016801955.1 Conus betulinus
GAAATGCCATAAAACGGACACGGCTACATCATTGTTTCGACACGAATACAAATCATTACGAATCGTTTTTCAGGCACGTAATCAACGAGCGCCCATGACGGAGAATGGTGTGCGGAGCAGGGACTGTTTAATGCCTATGTAATCGGGAGTACTCATCTATACTGCTGCCATAAAGGCCGGGATTTCAGTAAACAAAGGAATTGTAGAAGCCGTCATGGTTAAGTAACTAGATATGATCATTGCGGATCTTTTGGTTGTCACCTGAGGCTTGAATATAACAGAAACTGCATAATGGCATGGACGAGCTGAAGGAGAGAGCGCTAATCACTGGTTACCGAGGAGGAAGGGAAAACATCATGTCCCGTGGGGACCAGACACACAGAGGATTTGGCAATCCTCTGTCTGGCATCATAATCAGCACCATGAGGTCACAAAACTGTTCTGACAAGATATCGGCCATCGAGCAAGTCAACAGAGAGGGGGGGAAGGGACAGAGAGACAATGAACAAATGAAAATAAATACGTACGGTCCATATATGCTTTTTTTCCCATTAGCATGTTTCTTGTGACAGCTTGGCTGCTGTTACCTGCACATAAGTATATCAATCATGCTTTGAATCGTCAAGGAGACCATTGCCCTATCGCCCATTTTCAAATGTAAAATTATGTATCCTTCACTTGTTACCTTTTTCATCCTCACTAACCACTATAGATGAAAACTGGTGACACAAGTTCACTTAGGATTTTTGCTAAAACTGAAATTGTCTTATGCATGCACTTTGAACTATTATGGGACAATTAACTTTCGTTTGACGCAATTGTGATTTCTAGTTGAGGAACGTAAATCTTCAAGCAGTTAACGAGCAGACAAGATCACCACTGATTAAACTAGAGAATGGAATATCCGAATAGTGACGTTCGTCCGGAAAAAAAAGTGATTGACTGGCGGAGAAGCCCGATTATAACAAATTCAGGTGTACACAAATCAACTTGGTTTTGACAACGAAATGACTGCCTTATGTCAAAAACTTAAACTGTGTATAGCAACAGCGTTTACAAATCAACTTTGTCTATGACAAAGATGCGCAGGGTATTTAGATAATAAAACTCTTCCAAGATGGTCTGAATCTTTTCCACTGCCATCTGATGGGAAATGGAAGGAACGTTTAAGGTGCGAGTCAGTCTGGTTTTTTTCAGAGGCAAACAAGACAGACTGTCCTACATTAAACTTTGGCCCGCGTCAGCTTGCTGTCAATCTTAAAGTCAGTCATTGTCATTCGTCTGTGAGGGTTTGATTTGGGAACTACACCACATCTCTGTCGGGTCTGTCGTCGTCCACAAGCATTCCAGATTATGTTATGATTTAAAAGAGTTCAGATAAAATCCTGCAGTCTAAGTCTGGGCAAATGTCACGAGTTGATCACGACCCAACATTTATGTTCTTCACAGAGAATAATCTTTTGCAGTCACAGCTACGAAAGTACTTCTGAATGAAAAATGCATTGTGAACCTTAGGTTTACCTTTCCCCAGGTCAGTTAGCCCAATAAACCTTTGAAGTCTTGAATGGATCCTTCCACGACATGAGTTAGTTCTTATGGTTAGCAGGGACGAAAACAAGAACTTCCTCACCACTTGAAAACATCTGGCGACAGCTTTGGCATCAAAGTACTTTTCATGATGGCCACATTCATTCCTATTTCATAGTAACTGACACAGTTCCCAGAGAGAATCTGCTTTACCTGGAGATTACATTAATACCAAGGCTTATCATCATCCATGCATGTTAACAGATCAGTCTTTGGGCAGCAACCATAAAGATATTCAAATGGAGAGAACCAGTGCTTTCAAGAGTCAGTTCCCAATATGCAAAAAGTAAAACTGATATGTATCTGTCCTGTTGATCTTAATGAACGCAGATTACCTTTTTTCAGCATGTTCATGGGTGTGCTGTTGTATCTCTGACCAAAACCATTTGACAGTGAGAAAAATGCATGGATTTCATAGCAAAGCGCTTTGTATGAGATCAGAGACAAATATCTCACTTTTAAAGAATTTTTCATCTCGCTAAACTACCCATGTGAACACATCTCTGAAAGCTTCAGGGACACTTCTCGCATCGAAGGGTTGGAGGGACTACTTCTGGGAGAAGGATAGCCACATAAATGGTATCAAAATCCATTTGAAATCATTTTTACGTGGGCAACAACGGTCCGGTGCGAGCCCAGAGGGACAAATCAGAAACTGGTTTCATCTCAAGAGGGTACCTTTTGACTGAGTTTTCTGGCAAACATACAAGTGTGGCAGTATTTTCTGACGGATCTGCGAATATTGGGCTAGAAATATCTCAAAAGAACTGCAGAGTACGCCAAACCCAGCAATGTCCTGCTGCAATGACGTCTGTGCAGAGCACAAGACTGACCTTCATATTGGTTGGGGTATCATAGCATGGATGGTTGAGGAATTAGGGCCCCATAAAAGATGGAACAAGGCACTATCTGGAATCATGGAAAAGGCTTTTGCAGAGCCTCAAACCAAATACTGTGGCTGCATTTAAGGACTCAAAACACTTCCAGGAAAGGGTCCTTCATGACGCACACAGATCTGGTCAAGTCTCAAGAGGATCAGCTGCTTGATTGCGTTTTTTGCACCTGTAACCATGTTGTCGCTAAGCTTACGTCTTTTTATCATTGTTTGTATATGTTTCCCGCCAGAGAATTTACAGCATTCAAATGTTCATTCTCATTTTGTTCAGAGTACCAAATAAAATGTGCGTTAAAGACTGCGACAATTTCCGACTTACAATCAAAGTTCAGAATGATACAAAGTGCAGTGTTCTGATTTGCTTGTGTTGCCCACCAGACCATCCAGGTGACCATCCGGTAGTTGAACCCTGGCAAAGAAATGTACAGAAATATAGAAACAGAATGACAGACATGTTCTGGGTAGCAGTTTTGCACAGGTGTAAAAGAAATAGATATTAGGCATGTTAAATGTATGTTTTTTTTCCCGTTGTCGATGTTATGTCTCAGTAGTTGCAGGGAGCATAATTATAAACGTGGAGATTTATCTTAATAAGAGATTTTTGTTTGTTTGTTTGTGTCTAGTTTGTTTGTTTGTTTGTCTTTTGGCTGGTTATCTAGTTGGGTTGGGTCTGAGGGTGGCTGGTTGCTTGGTTGTCATCGCTGTTGTTGTTGTGGTTTTTGTTGTTTTTAATATTTCAGTTAAAGAAAAATGGAAATGATATGTTACCACTAGTTTGTAAACGTTAAATGTACAGATTATATCACCAATGAATGTTATCAAAGTGCGTCAAACCATTAAGCAGCACAGAATGCAGTATCTGTATCTTTTGGCATCAGTGAAGAAGGTATGGCCGTCTACCATGATCCAACGGCGTTGCTAAACCCATCGTTCAGAGAAATATTGAAAACCGGAAACGGAATGGAAGACAGAGAAAAAAGATATGATGGACTAATGACGTTGCTGAGGAGATAGGGAAAAAATGTGCAGAGATCTAAGCCTTGACACATAGCCGACAGACCTAGAGGAACCTGGCGAGGGTTCTTTTGTATGTGTCCAGCACGGGGGAAATCGCGATGGTATTGCTCGAGTGTATTAATTTCGATGTATCATATACTTGGCCAAAAGTGATGCCTCGTACCCTTTTTTTGCTTTTAGGCAAGCAAATCTTATTTAGATAAAAGAAAAAGAGAATAATGACCCCCAACCGCCTCGATTTCAGCCCAACGAGGGCTAGAATGCCACTGTAGAAGTATGCACGAAGTGTTTAGCCCACCACAAAAGGCTGACCAAAGTGATAATACGAGATGAAGAAAAACGTTTTTCGCTAAATTGACATGAATTTGAATTTGCATTTTTTTTTAATGGGCGTCTAACTGTTGATAACTTGTGAAGCTTCACTGATTCACGAATTCACTGGTGCACCTGTGAAATAAAGAGGCCACCATTATTTTTCGTTGTTTGGGTTTTCAGAATGTCTTAAGTTAAAACTTTCATCATTTAATTTATTTACGTTTCTTTAATTACATTCAGTTAGTTGTATTTCGAGGATTTCGTTACTGTATTCATGCAATGGTTTTACCAGTATCTCAAGCACAAAATAGTATTCTTAGGACGCATTTAAAAAAGTCGAGAAAAAGGCAGTAAGATCACAAGTGAATTCACAAATATATGAAATGTGAGTTTGAACAACACTGACAGAACAGGAATGAGAACTGGTGCTGGATGAAGGGTCTATTTACAGTGCTTCTCCTGTATTTCCCGTTTTATTGCATTTTAAGCAAATATGCAAATTTCCTAGATATAAAAGAAAGATTTGATATCAAACATGTAGACGCAAAGTCTTCATGCTCCCTGTAATGTAATCCAAAGCTACTGTCTGGTGTGATTAAATCCTAGCTCGCAATGGTATGTTGAATTAATTAATCCAATTCTACCACAAAAGAAAAGAAATATTTCACACACATTTTCCCATTTTGTTTCTATTGCACTATTGACATAATTGTAATTTTTGTTACACCATGTGAACGACTAAACTATTTAGTTCACTGTATAAGGGGGTATGGGTGGGGCATTGTAGAGTGTGATTGGGGAGAGGGGTGGGGTGGGGGAGTAGGGAGGTGGCAGATGAAAAAGGCAAAATTAATGTGATCAAAATATTCTTTTTGAGGCATTCGATATTCTTCAATATTGTCAGGCTGGAAGGAAATATAACACACCATAATATTGCCTGGCAAATTATTTTACTGACGAATTCATATTTTCGGTTTTATTTTTGATATTAAAGAAGAAGAGGAAATATATTTCTAAGATACTATCCTCTCATGCTAAAATGCAAAATATATATTTTAATAAATATACGCACGTACATTGAAAACTGTCAGTTGTTACCTGCATTTTTTGTTTTTGTCGTAGTTTGTGTGCACCATTACCATTTTGTGAAAGCCGATTTGGGCATAGGGGTCGTCTCAGCGAGACTGAAAGAACAGTTCCATGTGGATGAAGTACACACCTCAGTGGACGCACTCGGTGTATCAAAGTCCATACGACTGCATGTAAACACTTGACATGCGTGTCTGTGACACTTGACATGCTTGTCTGCGTGAGTGTAGATAGGTCATTTGGTCTACGCCATATACAAAGAAAACGGAAGTGATGAAAATTCAGGAATTTTCTTATAGGGAGCAAAGGGACAAATACATTTCAGACAGGACAAAGTCAGTAGACTTGTAATCTGAATATACTATCATAAAAAACTGGATCATGATGGATACGACACCTATGTCTCACTTCACCAATATGTCCAACTCCACTACATTAAGAACTACAGTATCCCGTTTTCCCGCTGTGCCAGAAAAGACTGACTTTACCTCTACTGAATTAGTTCAGATTATACATTTGATACAAAAGATCGTTTTTCCTTTTCTTTGCGTTTTCGGCACGTTCGGCAATATAATGACCATCATTATTGTTATTCGATGAGAGCTAGCCGTTCCAGCCTCGACTATCATTTTCTTGACATTGGCGGTATCTGATACCTGTGTCCTCTTCACTGGCCCTGTCAGAATATGGATCAACATTATGATCAGCCCGTCCGACATTACAGCACTTGACAGTGTCACATGTAAGTTATCAATCTTCATCTTCAATGCAGCGATAGGGATTTCTCATGGATTTTGTTGGGTGATGACGGTACAGAGAGCTCTGTCTGTTGTCTGGCCTCATCGTGTTGGGTTGATGTGCACGGCCAAGAGAAATGTGGGGCATTATTGCAGGTGTCGTGATCTTCCTTTCCCTTGTTTACTCTCACTTCTGGTACGGAAGGATAAAGAAAGGCAGTAAATGTACTTTTATTTCTTCTTATTTTGATTTTCTCATCAATGCCTTTGTAAAAATCGATGTGTTTCTGTTCTCTGTGATCCCTCTTGTTGGTCTGATAATCAGTAACGTCGTCCTTGTGACCAACGTACGGTAAGAGTGTCTGTGAAGGAAGCAGGTGAACAATTTGCAGCCAGTGATAAACAAACAGAGCCAGAGACTGCACACTGTCAACTCCATCACTCTGACGGCTTTGGTCTTATCTGTATGTTTCATCATCTTCACATTTCCCATTGCAGTGTGGAATTCACTTTCATATCTGGATCTGACGTTTCAAAGTGACATATCTATTGAAAAGAGAGTTCGGAATTACTTTTTACAGGGTTTACTGTACGTCATATTTTATTTCAATTTCTCCATAAATTTTTATCTGTACTGTCTGACCGGAAAGCGATTCAGAGATGAATTCAAACAAATCATGTTCGGATTAGTCCACTGCATTAGACCCCAGTGAACATCTACGAAAGAGATGAACGTCTTCAATAATTTACCAGGCGCTTGCATTTCCATGGTAACATGGATTGTGTTTTACCGGTCCCAAAACAATCTTTGTTGTGTGCCTATGATAGCTCAGCAAATCAAAGCCTGTCAAAGTTTTTTTTTATTCAATATGTAATGTCAATCATTTTAGCGGGTTTGAGCTAATAATGTAATGAAGATATTTCCTTCCACAGATTTACCAATGCAGCTCATATATAAAGAGTTTGTTTACAGTTCTTTGCAAAGTGGCAAATGTTCCTGAATATTTGTTGTTCTTGTTGTTATTCAAGCTTTCTCTTGGATTAAACCCTCAGACAGGAGATTATGGAATTTTTCGTGGCCACGTTTGTTTGTTTATTTGTTGCAGCCAGATAATGAAAAAACTGTTGAACTGAATGTAACCAACTCTAGTAGAAAGAGGGAATGAGGCCCAAGAGTGATTCCAAAAAGTTTGTTTTAAGATGCTCTACTTGAATTAATACCTGTTATTTTTCCCTCCGGCAGGTAAACATCGTTTTGACTCATGTACTAACTTGCTCCTGTGCTTGAGGACTCAGGAGACAAGGTTGTGATATTAGTCCAGTCCAAGGTGAAAGCTGGCTGTAGACGGAAAGTTCACTTAGCAGTGGAGGTGCCAAAGCAAATTCTCAAGATCGTGCACTCTGAATAATCCAACAGGCAGGGACTGAAATCACCAGAAATGAACAGGTGGTCAAAAGCAAACTGAAAAGCAGAGAAAGACATGGTAATAATTAAGGTGAAGAAAGAAGATGATACCAAAAGAATCCCGAAGGCAGTCTGCCTATGTCAACTTGGGCAATGGGCAGCAAGAAAAATCACATTCCAAAGAAGTCTTAACTGGTATGAAATATGGAAAAGTGCCCATCTAAGAATCAGATTCATCCTGCCTGCAGACACAAGCCTAAAGATTTTGTGATGAGACGACTACCGTGTACCATACCAGGCCAAGCGTACATTCGAACATGTGTTGAATTTACGAAAAAAAATGTTGCCCTAACCAAAAGAGGGCACACATGGAAACACACGTTCGTGCTAAAGGAGGTCGCACATCCAGTTTGTATTACCAAACGTCATACATGTTACTAAACAATATTTACGCC
>JADBJO010029807.1:10000-12500 GCA_016801955.1 Conus betulinus
TTGGCACTAAAATTAAATATTCAAAATGGCTGCCATAAATACTGACATAGGGATTCTATAACCAAACTTCAATTGTTTTTGCCACTGAAAGTTTTGTTATCAACTAATTATTGTTATAGTTTATATCTAAAAGAAGGAAAAAACCCACCAACCAATTTTTAATGATAAATATACAAAACGACGAGCCAGTACACAACATGCCAGCAGTTACAAACAAAATCAAAACGGAGCCACATTTCACTTCTCTCCTTACCCTGCCTTAAGTAACAAAACAATCTGTTAATCAGAAACGAAACCATTTTTTGGCAAAATATGTGAAGAGAGAGAGAGAGAGAGAGAGAGAGAGAGAGAGAGAGAGAGAGAGAGAGAGAGAGAGAGGAGCATTCAAGCACTCTGGAGTTATTTATAGTCAATAATTCTTTACATTTAAGACAAAACATTCACAGCCTATCAGAAATAGCTGTTTCTGTACTGTCAAGAGGGAGTGCAGTGTCAGTGAGAGAGGGTGGAGAGATTGAAAGAAAGGGAGAAGAATATTGATAAGACTTAGTCTTTGTAGTTAAAGTCAATGGGTCATTATAAGTAAATCAAATCTATTGTTACTCCAATAATTTCAGTTTGTTTTTGCTTTTTTAGTGAATTCTTCCATCTGATTCTAATTTTGTATTCAAGCAAGCCGAAGAATCTGTAAAAATCATAGTCATAATTTTTGCTCATTCTCTGCGTCACAATTTCTGATCCATTGTCTAGAACTCATACACTTCGTTTCATTTGTTGTAACAAATATTGTTGTCACAGCACTTGCATGCTACTGTGCAAGGAAGACTAGCTGCTCTGCACTTGCACCGGGACCTAGGGCACTGCTTTTTGCATCTACAGAAGATCACATCAGTGGTTTCGGGTGGAGGGAGGCAGGGGTGCTGCAGGTGAGCTTGTAGGCAGATAGCTGTCTTATAGTGTGCCCGCTGTGTGGAGAATATCAAGCCATCACGTGTTGAGGCAGTGTTTCTGGTGCATGGGCTTTGCGAAACAGGACTGACCAAGCCATGTTTACTGAGTCATAGTTTTGTACACCATACACATTGGATTTGAAGACTTCAGCATTTCGCAGTGTCTCATCTGTGAGAGTTCTTTTCCCAGTGAACTCAGCATATCAGTCTGCTGCAGGAAAACCTTTAAGCAAGTTGTCTCACCATGTCCAGCAAAGTATGACGTTGTGTCACAGCCCGTGAAAGCATGAAATCCAGCAAGGTTTTGGAGCTTATCTCTTTCAATGGCTATGTTTTCTATAACAGCATGAATGAGGATGCATTTTCTGGATTTGGCAGTGCCTGCTTTTATCCAGACTTTGGGACACTTGATGCAACGAAAATGCACTGACAGCAGAACTGCAACATCCTTGTCCCTGGAGGACACAACAATGCTGCTTGCCTCAGCCTCACTGTGTACACAGTGCAGGATTATCCTGGTATTGGCCTCCTCGTGTGAAGCCTGCAGGGGACGTACATCTGTATTGGGGGTTGAAGACTCCACCTGTGTGACATCACTGAAGCCACCACCACCTGCAACAATAGTTTGGTCAACTGGAGCATGCAGTATGATCTATCTTGACAAAAACTTCGCCAGGTCAGCCTTGTTATCAGGGTGAGAAATGTAGTTCTTCCACTTTGCTGGTAGGGGCACGTCTCTGCCTTCATCAATGATTTTTTTTTTATCTGATTGCAGAGGTGGGAGACCTTCCGTATTGATGTGGAATCCCGTATAGCAATTTTTTCCTTTTTTTTCCGTGTGCGCGTTCCGTTTTCCGATTCAGGTTTTCGCGCCACTCGTATTTGAAATCCGCCATATTGTTTTCAGTGCGTGAAGACCATATCTTCGTGCTTTATCTTTGTCAAAAATGGAGCTGATTAACGACGAAGCAGAGGCACGGAAGATCGACAATGACCTGAAGAAAAACAAGTGGAGAAATGAATGGATGGATTAAATGGACAAATTGAATGTCCATTCCGAAAATGGCAGGGGAAAATAAATGAAGTGGGCGCTGCTTGGTGTATACTGTGCAGTCAGAAGCTTGTATACAAGTCAAATGGAAAAAAGGTCGATCAAAGTGCATTCCCAGGGGACGAAATATGTGGAGAGATGGAATGCGCTGAAACATACATCAACTCTTCTTGCAGCTGCTCCAGTAATGGCTCCAGTTTCCAAAGCTGATTCCCTGCTGGATGCCAAGATTCGGACTTGTGCATTTTTAGCGGAACACTGCTTGCCTCTGTTACTGGCGCCTGATTTGATCCCCTTCAGTCAAAAACTTGCCAAAGATACTCAAAACCTGGAAAAGCTTTCCATGTGTAGGAAAACCGCAACACATACTATGACGCATGGAGTCGCTGAATTTCATGTAAGACTAAAAAACAAAAACAAAAACAGGAATCTTCATTCTTGAACTTACAAATTAAGTGATTGAAGTTTGGCCACTATCTTCTTTTAACATCACTGGTGA
>JADBJO010029807.1:17500-18608 GCA_016801955.1 Conus betulinus
CTCAAATGTCGAAAAATAGGCCATATCTATGCAGTGAGAAATGGATACCGTATCTACGGAGCCTCACAAGTCTTACGACGATTTGTTCACGTAGGAATTCGCCTTACGAGTCCCAACTGTCGAACAATGTTTACGAAAGGAATCTCCAGTGTACAGCGTTTCCCTTGGACATGAGGTAGGGGCGAATGAACTTTTACAATGAAACTGTGTCCCAGACAAGCCCCAGGTTTCCTGTTCCGTAGAAAGAAAGGTTATTCTCCAAATTCGTCCACTGAAGTATGGACTATATTGACGTGGACTGCTCAATTTTCAGGTTTGTCCAGACAACACAGTGACATCAGCCTGCACGAACACTAGAAATGGATCATGAAAAATAATCGTTTCAAACCATTATTTAATCAATTAACGTTTCCTTAGAGCAGAGATTTCCGGACATTTATTTCTGTTCTTTGATTACCGAAACTGAACATATAAGTCTCCCCATAGAAATTGCATTTCCATCTTAGCTGGCAAAGCTAAAGGATATCTGATGCTTCAGAAACAACGTCCCTTCCCCCTTCATTCTCCATCCCCTCTTCCCCCCTCCTCCTCCCCTCTGCTCCCTCCCCCTTCCCGATATCCGCCCAGCCTTCCTTGCTTCTTTTCCTCTGTTACCATGTAGGTCGTTGTGTCGTTTGCATGACATAACAGGGACGATTATCTTAATGACCTTATGGCAAAAGCACATAAAGATAATTGCAAATCTTCATCCTCTGAACAGAATGTAGAATCCATTGATGTTTCATGTTATGGTCAAGAGGTGGGATTTAGATTATCGTTAGAGGAAATACTGTCCTCTATCACAGAGTCTACGATGACCGTACGTCCAAACGTTTTACATGAACTGATTTCATTCCATGTCAAGAAAGTGTTATGTTTTTCACTTGATCTCTTTCATAGTGGGAAACTGATCTTAGATGTGTTTCTACAGGACTTCACTCAAATTTGTGTTTGATCCTTGATACTTCTTTTTTTTTGTCAATGAGCGCACGCTGTTGTATTTTTCACATGTGTCTCAGTCCCTGCCATGGGCTGAACCATAGGTGCTGTGAAGCGCAAAACCTTCTCC
>JADBJO010029808.1:0-18608 GCA_016801955.1 Conus betulinus
GCGTGGTTCGTCCCCTTTTCAAAAAGCCTCTTACTGGATTCCCAATTCATTCAAAAAGTACAGAACCTGTTATCGAATCTCACCTCCTTGGCAAAGGACACTCAAGAAAATTTGTACTTTCTAAGCTCTCAGTTCATCTACTCCAAAATGAGTTGAATGACCTCACCAGTGTCTGCTTACAGGGCTGGCCATAGCACAGAGACCGCTCTCTCCTGAAAGTTGGTAAACGATCTCCTTCTTGTTCCCTTGATGATGACAAAGTCTCCCTTCTCTCTCTTTTGGAATCTTTCCGCGCACGCAAGGTTCCGTCCTTGGGCCGGTTCTGTTTGCTCTGTATGTCAGACCTGTGTCAGACATTATCGATCAGCACTCATTGCTGCATGAAAGTTTTGCTGATGACACTCAGATGTACAAGTCAAGCACTGTATCTGAACTCAAGGATGTTGTCAGTGATGTTAAAAGCTGTTCACAAGATTTAAAGAATTGGATGACTTTGAATAAGTTGCAGCTGAATGACGACAAAACTGAAGTTCTTCTCCTTGCTCCTCCCAAACTCCAAGGTCATCCCTCCCTTCCTCCTTCCATCAGTATCGGAAGTTCTGATATATCAACTCTCCCTTTCTTTCAAGCACCACGTGTCTAATGTTTGTAAGGCAGCATATCTGGAAATACGTAAGATCAGTTCATCAGACACTTCCTTTCCATTGAAGCCACAAAAACTCTGGTTTGTTCCCAAGTTCTCTCAAGGCTGGACTACTGCAACAGTCTCTTGGCTGGCTCACCAAAGTACCTACTCAATAAACTGCAGAAGGTTCAGAATAGCGCTGCCAGGCTTGTTTGCAAGGCGTCTAAACGTAAAACATGTCACTCCTCTGTTGCAGTCCCTCCGCTTTCTTTCCAGGACCACTGTCTGGAATACACTTCCCATCAGTGGTCAGACACCTACCTTCACACCTCTTCTTTCAAACCTGCCGACTCAAAACCAACTTCTTTCTTCAGTCGTAACTGAGGCTTGGGAGAGACAGTATCTACAGCACTTTCGCTGTTCTTCCATGCATTCACTGGGTTTAGTGATACAAGGTTGTCGTTTTTGCGGAGGCGAGGAAAGACGACAGCATGGTAATGGTGTGGAGGACATTCCCCAAGATCCACTGATGTCTTCTTCTCCTTATCAAAAAGCACCAACGCTGTGGAGGATCACTTCATGATAACCCTTCACGCTACGTGGTGCTTCGTATGACAAAGGACCAGCACCCTAAGCTTCGTTCAACTCGGCAAGGAAAGACCTCTTTTTCCAGGTGCTGTCGTTCCCTGGAAGCATCCCCCTACAGCACGCAGATCTGAAACAACACGTGCTTTTCTGCTGCATAGCAAATTGTGCATGTTTGGGAGCTGTGTCTGGAGACAATCTCCATCTCTTCCAAGTCCTTCCCCATGGCGATGGCAAAACTCCAAGAATGAATAAGACATCCCAAGCGCCCTCCTCTGAGAGTCAGCCGTGGAAAACAGTGTGGATCACTCTGCCTCGGCCTCACACATCGTGCATTGAACTTATCAAATGTGGTTGTGTAAAGGGGCTGCCGTCACTGGTGCCAGTGCAAGAAAGCCAGGGTTGCAGGCACATTCTTGTGCAACTGTGCTTGGAGGGGACTGTGAGTGACTGTGTTCAAGGCTCACCCAAGAAACCAGAACAAACTATATCTCAGCTTTTTTTTACAGTGTAAATCTTGTCTGTGCTTTGAATGTAGCATAACTGTTTTCCCCAATAATAAACTAAGTGAGTGGAGTGTCCAGGGACGGATGAAGGGGAAAGGAAGGGAGAGTACTTGTAACGTTACGAAAAAAAGTCAAAGAAACAAAATGTGATGGTCCATGCAGGCGTGCATGTGGGGAGAAAGGAAATAATGTGTTTTATTAGTTTTGGGTTTTTGTTTTGTTTGGTGTGGTTGGTGGTTTTTTCCTATGTTGAAAGAGTTACCAAAAAAAAAAAAACGAAAAAAAAAAAAAAAAAAAGAAACAAGAAAAAGAAAAAAGGAAAAAAAAGAACAATGGCAACAAAAAAAGAAAAACAGGCACACGAAAAGAAAAAGAAAAAAATGCAAAGAAAGAAGAGATAGAAGAAGAAAAAAAACAGGAGAGACGCCCAACAAAAAAGAACGAAACAATAACGAAAAATACGTGAAAAGAGGCGGGGGCAGAGGAGGGTAAAAAAAAAAAAAAAAACACACAACAAAAAAAAACAAGAAACTAAGTGATTTGATGACAGTATTTGGTTAACTAAAGCAATAATAAGTGTGATAATGTGTATTTTCCTGTTGTGTTTCATATTAACATATATCTCATAACTCTCACAGATCAGTCACTCACCAAATTAAAAAAAAATAAAAAAAGGTTGAACAGAAATGTCAATTTTCCATTCATTTTGATAGCTCATGTGACCTTGACTTTTGTAAAGGCGATTTTAAATGAGACATGCTGACAACATCTTGTTTAAATACTTGCCATGTGCCAAGTTTCAAGTTTAATTCAAAGGTGTTGAGAACTGCCTGTTGTCTTCTTCAAAAGTGACAGAAGTGGCGGGTGGTTTGGGACCGACTTCAAGAGACCGAAACGCATCTTCGGTTATCATAAGGCGTGTATAGATAGCTCATCGATTCGTCAGGAAATCGAAGAAACATATCAATCAATTTTTTGGGTGCGTTATCAAAAGTTGCCGCATTTTACGTAGACTGCACTAAGAACCCCCGTAATCCGAATTCGAACTCAGAAGGACTTTTTGTCCTTTTTTTTTAAGAGGAGCGCCGAGGTGGAACGTTACTCGGGAGTATCGTATCAGAAACGCGGCAAGTGGATGGTTTGAGTTCTTTGCCCTCTTTGGGCAATTGTTATCGTATTTCAGTAAGTCGGGATTCAAGGAAGGCTAACAATACGCATATGTTGTAACAGAATCAGATTAGCGCATTTCATATGACGGGCCTGCATATTTTACCGCCCCTTCCCTTCCGACACCTTTATATTTTCTCAGGCTAATAATAAATTGGAAAGGTGAGCTATGTTGTGCCATGCTGTGATCGATCGCATAAAGGTCACTGGTTGTACTACACGACGGATTTACACATCGCATCAGCGCAGGTGATTAGTGCCGGGTTCGAGAGGAGCATGCCGGCTGAAAATTCGTCCAGTTCTAAAACAGTCAGTCGAGGCGAAAGCACCTTTTTCTCCTTCTTGCTTTAAGACTTTGTCTTTTCCTTGTTGCAATTGAACTGTGGCTGTAGGAGTCATAGGGACGTTACTCTCATAAACAGTAAACAAGTGGGTCGATTTTGCCCCCATAGGGAAACCTAACACAGAGTAGTAACTTTTATCAAGAAGGCCAGCCTTTCCAACTGATAAAGTCAGACAAATACAAAGCCGGACCAATCTATCGGGAGGGGGGGGGGGGGAGGGAACAAGCGAGGCCGCTGCGCCAGACTTTCGATTACCAGCTGCAGAATTTGAGCTCAGTCTCTTGCAAGGTCTACTTCTGGGTTTGCACGGGGTCGGGGACGATCAGTTTGTTGGTTATCCTGGGGTGTCTGACCCCTGCACAGAGCCATGTCTGTGGTGTGGCCACAATCGTGTCAGCGTGATGTGCACTCGTCCTACAGTCCTTGGTCTAACTCCTGGGAATCACGCTGTTCTTCGCTGCCCTTTACGTTCATTATCTCTTTGGGTTTGATCTAGTTTCTTCCGATGCTGGTGTGACCTACCATGCCTAATGGAATCAAAAAGCTACATACAGTTTGTTGTTGATGTATTCGCTTATATGGAGCTGGCGCTGTACTCTCTAGTCCCTTCTGTGTGTCTGATTTTTGGGCAATGGCATTTTGGTCTGGAGATTACTGAAATCAGTGAAAGAGGTCCGTAGTACATTAATCAAGAGAACTCCGGACAAGTTCTGGCGCGGGAAAAGGCAGCTAAACTCTGTGACCTTGACCGTCATTGTGGTGTCGATGACCTTCATCGTTCTCACCTTGCCGATTTCCATCAATTACATTCTGTTGTATTTTGTCCGAGAGTTCAGTGAGGTCACGGGTTATGAGTACGCCAAGGTTCACATGTTCTATACTGTCAGTCACTTGTTAGCTGACTGTAACAGTGCTGTGAACTTCTACCTGTACTGTCTGACTGGGAGGAGGTTCAGGGAGGAGTTCTTCAGGCTGGTCTGCTGTGGGAAGACAAAACAATGACCAGGTTGTACAGGCAATGAAGATTGTAGAAGTAAAGGGGTACAACTCTTGGTCATAGCTTTACATGATGTGCTATCCAAAAGAATAGAATGTATGTAAGGCTCTCCATTTTTTTTTTAGTTCAGCTCTGGAAATAGATTCAACGTCCATCTTGCCTCCAAACTCAGAATGTGAATATTTACCCGTTCTTCATCTCCATTGTCCTGAATGTTGTGTATCGAGCCTGAACAAGACCAAAGATGTCGAAACGCGTCGTGTTTTTTTGTCTTTTAATCCGTTGGTCCATTTTCTTTGATGGAATCGTAATGGTTCTTCTTTTAAAAGAAAAATAACGGCTTAAATAAAGATTGTAGGTGACAGAAACGCTAACATTTGTCACACATTGACCAACCACTTTGCTGTGTATAGATCTGGCGATTTAAAAAAAAAAATCAAATCTACAAGAAAATATAAAGTGGAAGCAGCCACGAGAGCAATTTTTGTACATAATTATCATGTGAAAAGCACCGTCCATAGCCTGTATGGTATACACTGGCACTCACGTTGCTTCTTAGGTTCAAGCGTTGCACGCTAACAAGGATACCACCTTGAAATTACGTATAAAAGAGATGTGTGTGTGTGTGTGTGTGTGTGTGTGTGTGTTCTGTCCCATCTTCTGTGCCGCTCTCAGTATCACCGCACGCTCGCCGCTCATTCAGATCTCCCGTCCACAGCCACAGCTCGGCCCGCCCCGCCGCATCCCCAGAACCGGCAATCTACAGGGAGCAGACAACGTCAAGTCGTCAAGAGGCAACCCACCAGAGGAGACACTGTACTGTTGCCGAGTCACATTGGTGGTGTTCAGTGGCGTCTGTTCTGATCCAACATACTCAGGACACCACCTACTTAGCCCCCTGCTGACGACAATAATTGCTTAGTCGCGCGAAGCCGGCGTGATTGAGCTCTCCCTCCGTAGGGGCGCCACCACGTCCGTCCAATGATAACCCCTATGGACTCGCCGATACCGGTGATTCAGACCGGAATCAAACCAAGGTCATAGACGTGGAGAGGACATTGAAATTGAGGTCCTGTTTTGTTTTGTTTGTTCCTTTTTTTTTTTTTTTTTTTCCCCAATCGGTTTTTAACACAATACGTTAAACCACCAAGATCCCCATTGCCTACCAATTACCCACTATATCCCCAGGTGTTGTGTTAAAGCCGCTAGCAGGTACCTCTACAACCCTTCTACTCATGAAATCATAAGCATGATAATGGTGTGAAGCTGATTTTGGTGGTCGAATTTTTTGTTCGTTCTGATGTCACAGATAACTGTTGAGAAAATGAAAATTGTCTGAAGTAGATTTCTCCTACACTGATTCCGCAGCCATTTTTTTTTTTCTTAATGAAATGGTAGAAGAAAGACATACTGATCAACTATGTTGTACTATATTCTGTCTGTACCTCCTTGGAATAAATCAAAAGTATTTCCAAGGAGACAAATAGGAAGATGACTTGAGCAGCGCCCCAGACTTCAACAAGAGGGATGCATACTACCGGCTGCCCAGATCAGACCAAGTGAACATTGCGAGACTGAGGATAGGGCTCTCCAGACTTTTACATCACAGGTCCATTGTATTCCACACCTGTGAGTCTTCAAATTATCAATACAGTACAGCCCCAGAGACAGAGGAACATTCCCAGCTAAACCTAAACTAGAAACCTAGCCTGCCAACTCACCAATGAGTGCAAAACCTCACTGACCCACTGGAGTAATCAAGTACATGCGACATAGTAATGTACTCCATTATTCGACGACACATTGCTGTAGAACCAACTGCCTATCCGTTCCTACGCATATAAAGTAGAGTTTAATGCAGATCCAATCTTTCGGCTCGGGTAAGTAAATCAACATTGCGATTATACCGCCAGTGTTGTTGGCGAACTATAGGCTATGTCTTGCATACCTCGTAGATGGACACTTTCACAACGCGGAGATTAAACATGGGGGGCGTTGTTTTCTTTCTTTTTCTCCCCTTCCCCCCCCCCCCCTCCCCCCCCCCACCCCCCCCACCCCCCCCCCCCCCCGAAGAACTCCCCGCCCCCTACGAAGAACTCGTTTCTCACTAAACACTCGTAGAGTTGCTGCGTCCCTAAGATGGAAAGAGCGATAAGCAAAGAAGCACACAGCATCAACAAAAGACACTGTTAGGATATTGCTGGGGAGTGCAGTCCGTTCCTTATGCTTTTCAAGACGTTGCCCTGAGAGAGGAGAGAGAGAGAGAGAGAGAGGAGGGAGGGGGGGGGGGGGGGGGGGGGGGAAGCGGGAGAGAGAGAGAGAGAGAGAGAGAGAGAGAGAGAGAAGATTTGGTTGAATTAATCATCAAAAAAGCAAAAGAAACAAACAAACAATAGAAAATCTGTCTCAACTAAAAATAAACCAGCAGACTTACATTTATTTTCATCCATTTTTGGTTCCAGTTCTACCAATTGCTCGTTCCTTTTCGTTGTCTTGAATGTTGTGTATTCTGGCTGTAGAAGACCTAATAGGTCTAAACGCGTCGTCGTTTTTTTTTTTGCGACCCGTTTGTTTATGTTTTCTTTTTGTTTGCTTGTTTTCTTTGGGGGCCGGTGCGGTTTATCAATAAATTTTTAGGTTTTTTTTTTTCCTGTCCCCCAACCTCTGCGCCGCCTCAGAGGCAGTGCATCCAACGCCGCTCTTTCCCGACACACCCCGTCCACACCACAGCCCGGCCCGCCCCGCTGCAGCCCCAGAACCCGGCAATCCACAGGGAGCGAGGACGGACGTCAAGTCGGTCAAGAGACAACCCACCGGGGAGACACTGCACTGCTTGCCGCAGAGTCACTTCGGTGTGTTCAGTGGCACCTGTTCTGATCTAACTATACGCAGAGGGGACACCAACTATACTAAGCCCCTACTGACGACAATAAGGCTTAGTCCGCGAAGCGGCCGGTCGTGAGTGAGCTGCTCTTCCCTCCGTAGACGCCACCCCAACGTCCGTCCAACGAACAGCCCCCATGGACCCGCCGATACCGGTGACCCCCCGACGAAACCAAAAACCAAGACCACAGAGTGGAGAGGACATCGAAAATTGAGGTCACCATGAGAGTAGGGCAGGAAGGGCCACAGAATTTGAGACTTTTTTTATGCTGATCTGATTGGAGAATGAGGAGGATGATGATGATTACTAAACGGAATTTCCATTTCAGTCTGAGACTAATGACAGGCTTGTACTCTACGCTTCCTTTCTAACATATCCCGGCGTCAGCCAGGCCCGAGAGATACAGGCCACCTGCAGTGTTGTTGGTCAGGGAAATTTGAGCAACACACTCTCAGAAACGCATCCATTAATGATGATGAAACTCGACTGTGTGGTCCCAAGTCTTCCCAACTGAATCGACAGCAAAACAGCTCGTGTCTGTGTAGGAGTCGCCGGTCGGGACAGAAAAACCCACATTACTCTGATGGAATTCGAACCCACGTACCTCCCAGCCGGTCGTTGCCGGGAGTCGTCCGCGACGCTAACCACTCCTTCGCCACGACCTTCGACTGGTATAACTTTTAGATTTATAATTACACAAAACTAAATTACATGATACCGTATAGCCATTATAACATACTATACAAATTATATTGCATGATACTAGCCAGTTACCCCGTACTATAACAAAATACCTCACATAATAATATACACAATTATCCTATAATATAACAAAGTAGTTTACATATAATAATGCATTACATGATATTACCAACCCAGTTATCGCGTACTATACAAAGTATACTATGTGATATTACATCACACCCACCCATCATACCCCAGTTATACCCCCCATAATATATTACATGACACTATTTTACATGATATAATAGCCCGTTTATCTCCTACCGTAATAAAAGTATATTACATGAGGCTATAATACACGATACTATAGCCAATTATCCCGTACTATGACAAAGTACATTTACCCAGTATTATATCACATGATACTGTTTCCCAGTTATCCTATACCATATAACAAAGCATATACATGAAAACTGTATTACACGATACTATTGCCAATTATCCCATACTACAACGAAGCGCATGACTTTTCCCGTAACTTCGGTGTCTGTTGTCCGCCTTGATTTGGGCCGGTCTGCTTTCTTCTCCTTCTCTCTTCTTCTTCTTCCTTCTTCTGCGTGCGCAGGCTGCTACTCTTGCGAACACACTCCCTATATAGACAGGCAATTAATGCCATCTACCCAACAAAGGGAGTGGAGTTTTGTGTGCATGACCGTTTTTTTGTTTGTTTTTTTGTTGTTTGTTTGTTTTAAATTCCGCCATTAAGGCAGCCATACTCCATCTTTGGGGAAGGTGCATGTTATGTGTAACGTGTCATCCATATCAACGGCCAAACCGGCCTTTCTCTTCCAAAAGTTGGTGATGGGATTTACGTGTGTGGCAAGATGTTATATGCGTGCGTTCACGCACGGAACCTCGGTTTATACTCTCATTCGAAGGACTGTATGGGGAATGGAGTCAGAACTAATATTAACTCCCAGGGGAAAATCCCCCTGTACCGAAACGGCCCGGTGCAGATTCGAAACCCGCAACCCTTGGAGTACGAGTCTGGCGCTCTACCAACTGAGCTATTCCGGCCCCCAATGTGTGTGATCGTCCCAAGTGTCCCCTCTCTTTGTTTTAGTACTGCGCATAATTACATCACCTGCAATGTCACACGTAGCCGTTTTATGTGTCTCCGGGCTGTACTCCTTAATTTCAAAGCACTAATGTTTAACCACGTAAACGTTTCACACTGGTCTGTCACTGACGGATGGCGTGTAGGTTATCTAAACGTTTTTTGTCGCCTCAAACTCATACAAACAAAACGCCAGATGTTTCCAGAATAAAGCACAGTAAACACAAGCCTTTCCCTATGTTGGGATTTTCAGAAACAAGGACAAACAGCCAGCCATGGTTATGCTAATTCAAGTTCCAGAACTGAATTTTCATCAGTCCGAAAAAAAACAAAAATGTGAAAGAGATATTGTTGTTTGTGTCCAGAAAAAAATATTTCATAGCGTGTTCGGAATGACCTCTGTAGCACAAACATGTATATATAACGCGGTTCGAATTTCAATGGACGAAAAAGGATAATTTGAAAAAGTATATGTCCTCGTAACACATGAAGGAAGGAACACAATATAGTTATTTGTTATATACTATGAACATCTACACACGGCTCTTTTCGAAAGATGGATTACAAACGAAACCCGTTACTTGGAAAGCTAAAACACACACACACACACACACACACACACCACACACAACACAAACAACCAAATTATGTTCGTTTTACGAAGGATGCTCTATTTGCGGTAGATGTATTAATAAATAACCGTTCGTTTATGTTGGAAAACAACTTATGCACAGGGAGATCATTAACTAAACTAAAAAGCTCACATGGCTTCCTTTGAGATAGTCCCGAAGCATTTATCTATATATCAGATTAACTTACCTATCTCTTCAATCTTGTTTATCTATAAAACTATTTTTCCCCAAAGTAATTAACCCTGCATAAAGTTTTGTTTTGTGCAAAACAGGAAATCTTACATATCTCGTCAATCTTTATTTTAAAATCATTAATTCAAAAAAAAAAAAAACGGGGAAAGAAAAAGCATTCAAGAATGCAAAAAAAAAAATCGTCTTTTGTACAAGCATGAAATGTAAACTATGCATATAAACTGTAGAATATTTTCACTGTTGTCTTCTACCTCCAATTACTAGTACGTCATATCGCCGCCATAATCTGTCTCCTTCATTGAGAAACAGGAACTTCTGTACATCAAGTTGCGTAGTGAGGCGACTGCAGGCGGAAACCTAAACAAATTGAAAACAAAATTTGCTAAAGAACGATCCTCACCCCCCCCCCCCCCCACCCCCCCCCCACCCCAACCACCCACACCAACACACACACACACACACTCATCCACACACACCACACAAAAAGTGACACAAACGAATCACGAAAACAAACCACGACGCGTTTCGACTTTCTTAGGTCTTATTCAGGCAAGATATACACAATCAGGACAACGAACAATGAGCGCGAGCATCAACATATCTTCATCCGATCCATTTTTTTTTTCTTGTACTCATTCCTTTCTACCGTTTCTGTTTTTTTTTTTGGTTTTTTTTTTTTTTTCATACTTTCCTTTATTCCCTTCCTTCTCTTTCGTTTCTTTCTTTCTTTATTCTTTCTTCTCTTTCTTCTTCTTTTATTTAGATCTTTCTTTCTTTCGTTATTGTTTCCTTTCTTTGTTATTCCATTCTTGTTGGTTTCTTCTTTCTTCAGGTTTTTCTAGGAGGTAATATTTTTTTCTATCTTTCCTTTCCTGTATTTTTCTTTTCCTTTTTCTTTTTGTTTTTTTTTTTCTTTGGTTCTTTCTGTCTTCTTGTTTCCCCTGTCTTTCTTTCTCATTTCTGATTTTTTTTTTATTTCTTTCGTTCTTTTCGGTTTCCTTTTCCTTCTTCCTTCCTTCCTTTTTTTCCCTGCTGCTTTTTTTCCAAACGATCACACACATCTCACGCCCACGTCTGACTCGGACACATCCGTAGTGGGCGCCCAGCACCCTAGACACTTGTGTCAACAGATTGCGTGTGTTTTCTTTGGCGCTTTGACCCCCCTATCTCTCATCCACATATCCATGCAGATGAAAAGAACCCGTGGCCCACGCAGTGAAACGGAAGAGCTGCCAACATAAAACGTTGGAACAACGAGTGATTAGGCGGAAACAGACGGTAAGGGCAAGAAGAAGCATAAGAGAGGAAGAAGAGGAGGAGGAGAGGAGGAGCAGAAGAAAGAGGAGGAGGAGGAGGAGGGGAGGAGGAGGAGGAGGAGAGAGAAGAGAAGAAGAAGAAGAAGAAGAAGAAAGAAGACCAAGAAGAAAAAGAAGAAGAACGAAGAAGAGGAAGGAGGAAGGAGGAGGGAGAGGAGAAGAAGAAGAAGAAGAAGAAGGAAGAAGGAGGAGGAGGGAGAGGAGAGGGAGGAGAAGGAGGGGGAGGAGGAAAAAAAAAAGGGGAGGGAGAGGAGGAGGGAGGAGTAAAGATACGAAGGAAGAAGTCACAACTACGAGGAGACTGCAACAACACAAAACAAACAACAAACACAGAACAGGAAAGATAACCAACAGACAAAAACGACAATGACGTTCCGACGATGACCACCAGAAAGAAGTAAGAAGAAGAAGAAGAGAAGAAAAAGAAGAAGAAGAAGAAGAAGAAGGAAAAGAAAGAAAGAAACGAAAGAAAAGAAAGAAGAAGAAGAAAGAAGAAGAAAGAAAAAAAAGACAGATTATGTGTAAAGGCAGAAAGGAAGGAAACAAAGACTGATCTCATTATACAATTTTGGCAATATTCCTAATGAAAAAAAAAAGACGAACAGGGGAGGAGGAACGGGCTGGTCCGCTGACAGGGGAATGTCAGGAACAGAAGGCAGGAAGAAGGCAGATCAAACGGGAGAGGAGACTCCAGGGCAGAGAGAGAGAGAGACGCCATGAGAGAGGAGAGAGAAAGAGGAGGAGAGAGAGAGGAGGAGAGACCCCCCAGAGAGAGAGAGAGAGAGGACGGCCGGGGATAGGTGAGGGAGGTGAGGGAGGAGAGACAGGGGGGACCCGGCGAAAAGGACCACTTAACAAAATTCAAATCGACAGGGAGATAAGGATTCAATTCATGTTTTTTTGTTGTTTTTGTTTTTTGGTAGCCCAGTCGACCCTGCCAAAGGCCATATCATGATTGCCACGGTAAGACTAGATGAAAACAAATGGGCACCTTGTTCTCAAAGGTCATAAAATTTTTCTGGATAAAAAAAAAAAAATAAACAAACAACTAAAAACAAGCCACACAGGATTCCTTAGGACAACGAAATATCATAAAACGCTTTAATGCGCGCTCTCTTCTTCTTCTCTCTCTCTCTCTCAGCTCTCGATCTCTCTCTCTCTCTCGACTAGATCTCTTCATCTCTCTCTCTCAAACTCTCTTCTCTCTCACACCACCACACACACACCGCCACAAGCACTTCACGCACGAACCCACACACACGACACAGGCACGCACACACACCACCGCACGCACTGCACAAGCACAGCACGCACTCACGCACACTCTACACACAACACACACCACACACACACACACACACACACACACACACACCACACACACATTCACATCACGCACGCCCACACACACACACAACACACATCACAAACCAACACACACACACACACATGCACACACACACACACCACCACACACACACAAACACACACACAACACACGCACACCACCCGTTAGCAAGCACGCACGCTCCCTGGCGCTCAGTCGCCGCGCACGCCACACACACACACACCACACACACACACCCACACACACACACACACAACACACACACACACACACACACACACACATACACCGGTCTCTCTCTCTATAACCAGTACCACCTGATGCACGAAACGAAAAAAAAAAAAAAACATACCAAGCTAAACAAACCGTTCATTGTGGTTAAGCGAGGGTGTGGGAGAGGACGGGGGGAGGGTGGGGGTGTGGGGGTGGGGAGTGAAACGAGGTCAAAATGCTTATTTTGAACCGAGTCAAAGTAGCAGACGAAAGGGGATGGAAGCTGGGCTGGGGCGGGGGGGGGGGGGGGGGGGGGGGTGGGGGGGGGGGGGTGGTGTGAGAAGGAGGGTGAAGGTAGGGCTAGGAGAGTGCTGGATGGGTGTGTGGGTGGGGGATTGGTGGTGGTAGAAGCAGCACAGAGTTTAGTCAAAGAGATTTCGGCCACAAGTCGTGCTTGGGATAAAAGATGGCCATTGGCACAAAGCGTGACGGAACGGATGGATCCTATGCTAATCACTGTAACGTTCTTCTTCTCTTTCTGTCTTCATTTCTATCTGTGAAATACCCAGCACGAGCGCTGGTTCTGTTCAGCGATGTTTTTCTCACGCGCGCTTCAGAAGCTATCTGTTGGCTACCACGGCAAGACAGCAGGTGCTGGAATATCATGTGTTCGTTGCATTTTGTTTGTTTGTTTCTTTCTTTGTTAATTTTTGTCTAAACTTTTGATAATTCTTTATATCCTTCATTTTCCTCTGGTTTGCATATATAGCATTTTCATAACATTTCTTTTTTTCTGTTATTCTTTTCTCTCTTTTTTTTCTTTTTTTTTTGGTTAGTTTGTTTGGTTGATTGGTTGGTTGGTTGGTTGGTTGGTACTTGGTTTCTTGTGGTCTTGGTTAATTGGTTCGTTGGTTGGTTGGTTTGTTGGATGGTTGATTGGTTTGATGGTTGGTTGGTTGGTTGGTTAGTTTGGTTGGTTTGTTGGTTATTTGGTTTGTTGGTTACTTGGTTTGTGGTTACTTGGTTTAATTGGTTGGTTGCTTGCTTACTTGCTTGCTTGCTTCTTGCTGGTTAGTTGGCTTGGTCGGTTGTTATGGTTGGTTGGTTGGTTGTCTGGTTGGTTGGTTGGATGGATCATGGTGGTTGGTTGGTTCGCTGGTTGGTTGGTTAGTTGGGCTGGTTGGTTGGTTTGGTTGGTTTGGTTTGTTGGTTACTTGGTTTGTTGGTCACTTGGGTTGTATTTGGTTGGTTTTTGCTTGGGTTTGGTTTGCTTGGTTAGTTGCTTGTTGGTTGTATAGTAGGTTGGTTGGTTGGTTGGTTGACTGGTTGGTTGGTTAGTTGTGTTGGGTTGGTTGACTGGTTGGTTGGATGGATCATGGCTGGTTTGGCTGGTTGGTTGGTTGGCTGGTTGGTTGGTTAGTTGGCTGGTTGGTTGACTGGTTGGTTGGTTGGATGGATCGATGGCTGGTTTGGTTGGTTGGGTTGTTGGTTAGCTGTTTTAGAGGGTGTTGTTGGTGTTGTTGTTGGTGTTATATTTACATCATTTATTTGCTGTTCTTTCTTTTGCTTTCTAGTGTATCATACATCTATTGGAGTATGGCTGCCTTATGGCGGGGGCGATGAAAAAAACGGTCATACACCACGAAAAAGTCCACTGCCTGTCTTATACAGGGAGTGTCCGCAGGAGTATCAGCCTGCGTACACAGAAAGAAAGAAAGAAATACATCTACAGACATTGTGCAAATTATGAAGAAGAAATGAATGCGAATGTGTGTGTGTGTGTGTGCGTGTGTGTGTGTGTGTGTGTGTGTGTGTGTGTGTGTGTGTGTGTGTAAACCCCAGCTGAGCAGTCAGAACAGAAAGGTTCGGTCTTATTTTTCTGAAATATCTGCACACCCAAAGCTCAGAAACGGAGCAGTTTTGAATTTCTTCACAATGTTCACTAGAGAACGACCACGATCGACCGCTGTCAGACAACAGCTCACAAACATCATGACCGAAACCGACGCAGCAAGCACAGGTAGTATAAGAACTCTCCCACGGGGGGTCAGGATTTGCGCTTTACTGAGAGAGAGAGACGGAGAGAGAGCGAGAGAGAGAGAGAGAGAGAGGAGAGAGAGAGAGAGAGCGTCTGAGACACGATACAGCACATATGCAGTCTGCTTGGGAAATTCTTTTTCCTTTTCCTTCCCCCTCATCTCTATCTCTGTCTCTCTCTCTTTCTCCTTCTCTGTCTCTGTTTCTCTGTCTCGTCGTCTCTCTGTCTCTCTCTCTCTCTCTCCTCTTCTCTTCCACCCCCTCGTCTCTCCTCTCGTCTCTTTCCTCTCTTCTCTCAGTTTCTCTCTCTCTCTTCTATCTCCATGTTGTTTTGCCTATTTGCTTGTTTTTTTTTTTTTTTTTAAATTCATTCATGCATGCATTCATTCATTCATTTATTGGTTGATTAACACTGATTTTTATTTATTTATTTACGGTTTTTCTTTTTTACTTATGTGTTGATTTGTTTTTATAATTTATTTGTATCATTTATTTTCTAACGCGCTTTTGGCCCCTCTCCTCCGGCTTTCCCGCCGGGCGATTTCTACCGTATTTCTGCCTGTGGCACTGGGCCTTCACCCCACCGTGACCTTCACGTTGACCGTCGGACCACAAGGTGAGGAAGATGGCTGGCCACCTCCAGTCGCCTTGTAGCCATCTGGTCGCGTGCCTACCCTCTCGGGAACCAATCAGTGGACGACGCCACTGTTTCCCCAACATGATCCTCCTGTCCTACATGTTGCGCTTTACGTTTATTTAGCGGGCCGCCCCCCCCTCGCCCATCCCTCGCCACCGCCCCCCCCCCCGCCCCCCCCCCCCCCCCCCCCGGTGCCCCCCTGAAGACCGCCCCCTAACCTTTCCCACTTCTTCTTCCAACTTCTTTTTCCTCTTCCCTCCTCCATTCCTCCTCCTTCGCTCCTTCTTCTTCTTCGGTCGTGTCGTAGTAGTAGTCGTCGTTTTTCTTTCTTCCTTCTCTTCTTCTTCTTTCTTTCGTCTCGCTTCCTCCTCTTCTTCTCCTTCTTCTTCTTCTTTCTTCTCTTTTCTTCTTCTCTTCATCCTTCATCTCCATCCCGCACCCCACCTCATAACTCTATCAAACATCTCTATCCACTTCCTTTCAAATACCCCCACGTTTCAGCAATCAGGCTCGCTCCCTCCTCTCTCCTGCTTCCCGCTTTGCCTCATTACACCCCCCCCCACCCCCCCCCCCCACAACACAGTACACACCCCCCCCCCCAGCCCCCCCCCCCCCCCCCCCCCCACAACACACCACATCTACCCTCCGCCACGTTCTCTTCCCCACCCCTCTCACCCACCCCACCTCACCTCCCAACTTTCTTGCCCCATCCCCCCCTCCCCCCTCTCCTCTGCCCCTATTTGTTCCTGTGGTATTGCAGCAACATGCTCACAGTGTTTCTTTGCCGCAGGCACACACGCCGTAATTACAAACATGTTACCTTCTTTTTAGGAATAACATGTTTTTAACATATAAAAAAAAAATGCAAACAAACGAACGAATAAATTAAATGTATAAAATGACCATACATACAGACAGACATATATACATACCTGCGCACGTACATACATACATACATACATCTACCTACATGCTGGATACATACGCGCGCATAGCACGCACACACACACACACACACAGCACACGCACGCACGCACGCACGCACGCACACACGCACACACACACACACACACACACCACACACACACCACACACACAGCTCTCTCGATCATCTTTGCTTGTTATCAATGAGGTCCCTGCCCATTACTCAAAATCCCATGAAGCCCAAAACTACCCCCCGTAACAGACTTTACCTCACATTATCAGCTAGCTATCAGAATTCACCCATCACCCAGAATTCACACCCGTGACCCCTAGCTTTCCGCACAGTTGGCCTTTCCCAAATGGACTCATTCGTTTGAATCTGCCGCTCAGAACACACAAAGCATCATTCTGAGGGGACGTATGCGAGAAAAGAAAAAAAAAAAAAGCGGGGGGTGGGTTGGGTGGTGGTGGGTGGGTATTCAACATTCAGATACAGAAAAAAAGAAATCGGTGTAAGTGCAACCCCATTGATTGGTTGGGGGTGGGGGGGGGGGGGGGGGGGGGGGGGGGGGGGGGGGGGGGGTATACTGAAAACCTTACTCTTGACCTTGGCAAATTCATTTATGGCGGTTACCGGCATTCAGGTATGGCGTGTTACCTTGCAGAGGCACCACCTGTATTGAATTTGTGACTGAAGAGGTAAGCTCCCCCTCTGGATACGCTCGCTCTCCCTATTGGGCTGAGTTATGAAAGGTTCTGTTGTATCAAGTTCCTGCTCACCTCCCCTCTCCCCTCTCACCTCGCCCCCCTCCCCCCACCCCCCCCCCCCACCCCCACCCCCCACCCCCCACTTCACCATGGCGGCTGACCCTGAAGGTCGTACCGTGTTGCTGGGGGAATGATGTGGGTGGGGGTTGTGAGGGGGAGGGGGTAGACAAGAGGAGGGTGGATGTGATAGGGAGGAGAGGAGAGGGCTTTTTAGGGCTCAGAGAGGGAGAGAGAGAGAGAGAGAGAGGGTATACTACCGGCATAATATTATTTCCATTATATTTCCATCTTTCACAGGCAGCGACCCCGGGTAACCTCCCTTTCCTAAATACTATTATGCTACTTTTAGGTCATGTTTGCCTTTAACCGAAGTGAGGTAGAAGCCATTGCTAAACTGTTCAACTGTGATTGCAGATCAACGATCGTTTCGGATACCGGCACGACGCCATCAGCTAAAGGGAGTGTGAACAATCTCTAAAACTTATTTACAAACCGAGCGGCTTGTCATCCAGAGTAAATAACTTCAAAAAATCTCTCTTTGAAGTTTCAGAGAGAGAGAGAGAGAGAGAGAGGAGAGAGGAGAGAGAGAGAGAGAGAGAGTACAAACAATCCTCCTACCAATTTCATATGACCAAGAATTTGTAGTAAAACCGAAAAGAAAATGAAGTCAAGATTCATTTTCAGCAGGAAACTCAGACAGTATATTTTGGTATGTTCGCTAAGATAATGAAAGGTAGGAGAGTAAGTTTTCGAGCGCGCGCGCGCGCGCTCGCGCGTGTGTGTATGTATTGTGTGTGTGTGTGTGTGTGTGTGTGTGTGTGTGTGTTGTGTGTGGTGTGTGTGTGTGTGTTTAGAAGGACAGTAACAGAAAATGGAGGTCAAGGAAGGAGAGTTGGGAAAAGGAGGGAGGAGGAGGGGGAGAGGAGGAGGTTAGAAGAAGAAGAAGAAGAGAAGAAGAAGAAAGAAGAAGAAGAACAAGAAAGAAGAAACGAAATAGGGACAAAGCAACTAGAAAAGAAGCAACGACTGCAGAAAATAAAAAAAACACCCCACACACTTTAAAGAAACGAGGGAAGAAATGAGGACATAGAGAAAGAAAAAAGCGAAAGAAAAAAGAAAGAAAAGAAAAGGGACACGTACTCTGATGAATGAAAAGTCGAAAGATACAAGAAAGGAAGGAAGATAGAATGTGGAAAGTAAGGTGTGGAGAGCAAAAGGAAGAAAACACCACGAATAAAACAAAAAGAAAAAAGAAAAAAAAAAACAGAAAGAAAAAAGAAAAGAAAGAAAGAAAAGGATGATTATTGGAAAGAATAAAGGATCAAAAATAGACACTTTTTTTTTTTCGATGCAGGGAAGTGAGATGGGAATAACGAATGAAAGAGACACACGAAATAAAAAAGAAGAAAGATTAATCAAATGAATTACCAAGGGTTTTGATGATGCCAGATTGAGGGTGAAACAAGAAATATTGACTGAAAATATTCAGGGCCGAGAAGGAGAAGAGAATGATAGAGACAGATACATAGAACGAATCAAGAACAAAGACAGTCCAAGTGACATTTGTAAGGGAAGAAGAAAGAAAATTAAATGGAGGGGGGAGGAGAGGAAGAAAGGATAATGCGGGACGAT
>JADBJO010029809.1:10000-15000 GCA_016801955.1 Conus betulinus
GGAGAGCGCAGACATCCGTCACACCCGGGTAGTCCCCTTGAAAGTATTACTGCATCTGCTCTTTGATCGTCATCCATACCAAATTTGTAAGATACATTTTTTTTCGCGCTGTCCCATCGTCTGTGCCACCTCAGTGGCCATGTACCAATGCCGCTCATTCCGACCTCCAGACCACAGTTAGTTCCCGGCCCTGCCTGCCACAGCCCCGACTTCAGCAATCAATGTCAAGCCGTCAGGAGGCAACCCACCAGAGGAGACACTGCACAGCCGCCGAGTCACTACGGTGGTGTTCAGTGGCGCCTGTTCTGATCCAACATACGCTGGACACCACCTACTACGCCCCTTACTGACGACAATAATGGCTTAGTCGCGGAGCCGGCGAGAGTGAGCTCTCTCCCTCCGGAGGGCGCCACTACGTCCATCCAGCGACAGCCCCCATGGATTTGCCGATACCGGCGATCGCGACAGAATCAAACCAAGGCCACAGACGTGAAGGGGACGATTGAAACTGAGGTCACCGTGAGAGCAGGGCATGAAGAGACATAGTAAAATGAGGTTTTTTATGCTGATCAATGAGGGGGGAAGGAAGATGAACACAGTGCTACGGATTTCCAATCTGGTCTGTGACTGCATGACAGGGCTGTATTCTACGCTTACTCTCATGATGTAGCCCCACGTCAACCAGGCCCGAGAAATACAGGCGCCTGCAGTGTTGGTCAGGAAATATATTCAGCAACACTCTCAAAGACGCATCCATTAAGTGGATGAAGCTTGACTGTGTGGTCACAGTCTCCCAACTGAGCCCGTAGCAAAGCCAGCTCTGGGTAAGAGCCGGTCGCGGTAGAAAAAAATCCCACGTGGCTCTGATGGGCAGGAGATGGTCAGGGCAGACAAATCCCACTAACAAATGGCTCTGATGGGAAACACGCTGCCGTGGCGAAATGGTTAACGTCGAGGACGTCCGGATGAGAGGTCGTAACAGGCAATTATATTTGGATAAGGAGAGCGAAGACCACCGTCACAGTTGGTTAGTCCCCCCAAAACTATTACCGCATCTGCCCTTTTATCAGGATCTGTACCCGATTTGTAAAATGGAATCGTACTTGGCTGAGGAGAGCGAAGACTCCCGACGCAATTAGTTAGTCCTCTTAAGACAATTTTTATCCGCCCTTTTATCAGGATCTGTACCAAATTTGTAAGATGGAATTATACTTGGCCTGGGGAAAGCAACGACCTCCATCACGGTCGAGCTGTCCTAAGAAAAACCCCCCCCCCCCCCCCCCCCCCCCCCCCCCACACACACACACACACACACCTTCCCCTTCGATCCAGTTGAACACCACAGTTTACCAGATTGTTCTAAACGTAACATTATTTTGTTCCCAAGAAATTTCAATCAAATCTGTCGTTAATTTCGTATAGTCTTGCTGACAGACAGACGGACAAACAAAAAAACAAACAACAAACAGAAGCGGATGTGAACATTATGAAACAATTACGATCTGGCTATAGTTTGTTTGTTGGATCACCTTCGCTAAAAATCAGCAGAGTTCTCTAACAATGATGATTTGGAGAGATGGGTGAGTTCGTGTTAAATGAGACGCAAACATCGGTTAATTCATGTTCAGCTCCCAAATTTACAACACATTATGATATCCTCAGGCGAGGATGATATCATTTCAGGAGAGTATGTAGGACGTATCCTGATACCACACAGCACCAACAGGTAAACGGTGGGTCATGAAATCTTGCACTTTGGTTGTACAGTCCTGAGCGAGAAGCAGGGATGGAACTCACAACACGTGACAGAGAACCGGATGCTCTACCACCGCGCCAACGGCCACTCACGCACACAATCAGCATGGTAATGGAGCTGTGATCCCTGTCTTTGCAGCTTGCCGGGCACACATGAGGACTGCTTGCCCAGAAGGATGTGCGCAGGATCTTTCATTGCTATCTCTCTGTCTCTGTCTGTCTGTCTGTCTGTCTGTCTGTCTCTCTCTCTCTCTCTCTCTCCTCTCTCTCTCTCTCTCTCTCTCTCTCTCTCTCTCATATTTTCATCCATAAAGTTGTGATGGTTTTGTTACTTTCTTACTTTCATCATTACTTATCTTCCTCGTACTTTAATGATGCAATGTGTCGAGTTGTATGTGTATCCCTCTCGCCCTAATGGCTTGTTAAACTAAAGGTGTTAAAGCGTCAGAGCGTCCAAATGTTTGTTTTGTCTGACTGTCTGTATCCCTTTCTCTCTCTCTCTCTCTCTCTCTCTCTCTCTCTCCTCTCTCTCTCTCTCTCTCTCTCTCTCTCTGTATAGATAGACAGATAGATACGTAGATAGACAGCTCGATCGATCGATAGATAGTTAAATGGGGTGGATGGGGGAATGGATGGATGGATGGGATAGATAGATAGACAGATAGACAGACAGACCGACAGACCGACAGACCGACAGACGATAGATAGATCGATAGATCGATCGATAGATAGACAGACAGACAGACAGACAGACAGCTCGATCGATAGATATAGTTAAACGGATGGATGGATGAATTGATGGATGGCGAGAGAGAGAGAGAGAGGGGGGGGGGGGAGGGAGGGACGGAGGGAACGAGGTGCGGGCGCATACACACACGTGTGCGGTGTGTGTGTGTGTGTGTGTGTGTGTGTGTGTGTGTGTGTGTGTGTGTGTGTGTGTGTGTGTGTGTGTGTGTGTGTGTGTGTGTGTGTGTGTGTGTGTGACCTAGACCGAAGAGGAAAAGAAATAAAGAACTTTTTACAAGAAGTAGAACAACAACCCCAGAATTGGTCTAGCCGGAATAGCTCAGTAGTAGAACACCGGACTCGTAATCTTGGGTTGAGCGTTCGAATATCCGTTTGGGCCGTTTCGGTTCAGCGGGATTTTTCCCTCGGAGTGAACATTGCTTCTGACTCCATTTCCCATAGAGTCCTTCGAATGAGACTATAAACCGAGGTTCCGTGTGTGAGCGCACGCATAACATCTTGCACACACGTAAAATCCCATCACCAACGTTCGGAAGAGAACGCCAGTTTTGGCCGTTGGTATGGATGACACGTTACACATAGCATGCACCCTGCGTGAGTGAGAAATGGAAAGAATGTAGAAAATAAAATAAAAAATGAGTGAACGAACGATTGAACGATACTGACCGGATGACACACGAAACGACTGAATGAAGCGCCAGCTGGCAGCTCTTCAGTCGGCACTACCCAGGTAGGCAGCCCGCTGTGTACATTAGTGTAGATTGTCAAGGGCTTTCTAGTTAGATAAGGAGCTATATAAGTATTCATCATCAACATCATCACCATCATCATAATGATAATAATAATAATAATAATGATAATAAATCATGATGATGATGATGATGATGATGATGATGATGATGATGATGATGATGATGACGACGATGATGATGATGACAATTTATGCCGACGGAGATGTAGTAAGCTGAGTCGAAGAAATGTATCGACCTGCTCGCGCTGGTAATGGACCTGCTCGCGCTGGTAATGGAAACTGTTGCAGACCTGTGTATCCAGTCTGGAACAATCACTCCCTCTCCGATTCTGCCGCTCGTTTAAAAAAGTACCCCTGCCCCACTCTCTTTTCCTCTGCAGTCATTTTTTTTCGGTCATCATTCACTGACAAGGTAAAGAAAGGAGAAGAGTAAGGGTGGGATGGAGACAGAAATGAGTACATATACAGTTGTACAGAGGATGTGTGTGTGTGTGTGTGTGTGTGTGTGTGTGTGTGTGTGTGTGTGTGTGTGTGTGTGTGTGTGTGTGTGTGTGTGTGTGTGTGTGTGTGTGTGTGTGTGTGTGTGCGTGCGTGCGTGTGTGTGTGCGCACGCGCGCTCTCGCGCGTGTGTGCGTGTGCGTATGTGTGCGTGTGTATGTGTGTGCGCGCGTGCACTCGCGCGCGTGTGTGCGTGTGCGTACGTACGCGCGTGTATGAGTGTGTGTGTGTGTGTGTGTGTGTGTGTGTGTGTGTGTGTGTGTGTGTGTGTGTGAGTGTGTGTGTGTGTGTGTGTGTTGGGGGGGGGGGGGGTAATAAGACGGCTCGGAGGAAGAGGACATTGACTGCAGAGGTTGAGGGGTCAGCCACACTGACAATCTGACTCCCTGTGCAAAAGAACATAAAGAAGAATACAGTTTCCTTTATAGAATATGCTGAGTGACGGTGTCTTGAACTGGTTATTCGCGACACTAAACACGAGTCATAAACCTATATCCCACTAGCTGGTGAACTGAGAAATTGCAAACCTCCGGCATTGTCCACTTTGAAAAGGAAATCCCAGACTCGCCCTTGGACCCGGACACACACCAAGTATGGCAAATGCACCCACGCCGCTCACTCCGACCTCCCGTCCACAGCCGCAGCCTGGACTGGCCCGCCTACAGACAGGGCGTGGTGAAGACACACTAAGGACAGACTGGGGAAAAGTTTGCTCGTTGATCCATTGACCTACAAACCGGCGGAATTCTATTGAAATGCAACGAAAGATGACCGAGAGAGAGAGAGAGGGGGGTTTCAGCGTGTAGAAAATGGCGTATAGAATCAGTGACGTCTAGGATTAACCTCCTCACTCACCATGAAGACGATACTGCAGACTGCAATAATAATAATAATAATAATACCAGAGGAGTTACACCGAAACCGCAACACGTAAAAATGATAAACAAGTGGGGTAACTCTTGCTGCCATAAGAAAACCTAACACAGAGTAACTTTTATTCAAGACTGGCACGGCCTTTTAAACTTGAATAAAGTCAGACAAATACAGAGACGAACAATCTCATAGTGGGGGGGGGGGGGGGGGGGGGGGGGGGGGGGGGGGGGGGGGGGGGGGGGGGGAGGAACAAAACACAGGCCAAGAACCCCTCCGTCACCACAGTAATGACTTGGCAAAGATTTGAATTGGAGGGGGGAGGGGGGGGGGGGGGGGGGGGGGGGCGGGGGCGGTTGAAGATGAAGAAAATGGGAAC
>JADBJO010029810.1:17483-18607 GCA_016801955.1 Conus betulinus
CTGTGGACTCTGCTGACAAGTAGTGACACAAAGCATCCGGCTCTGATTGATGGAAAATTGGTTTTCCAATAGGCCGTCCCTTCAACCAAACACACACCCACGCACGCACGCACACAATCCGCGCACACTCGCACACACTCGCACACGCACACACACAGTTCAGCTCGCTCTCTCTCTCTCTCTTCTCTCTCTGTCCTCTCTCTCTCTCTCCTCTCTCATCTCTCTGTCAAGTCTCGTCTTCTCTGCTCTTGTCTCTGTCTCTGTCTCTCTGTTCTCTCTCGTGTGTCTCTGTCTCTGTCTTCGTCGCTCCTCTCTCTCTCCTCCTCTCTCTCTCTCTCTCAGGTCAATACCCTCTCTCGTCTCTCTCTAAGTTCATAATTCTTTGTCTCTAAGTCTCTCTCTCTCCTCTTCTCTCCTCTCTCCATCTCTCCAGCTTCCTTCAGGGCTCTCTCTCCTCTCTCTCTCCTCTCTCTCTCTCTCTGTGTCCTTTCCCATCGATTTCACCCCAAAGACAGACAGATTGATCCTTGATAACTCTGATCTTGACGCGCGGTTTCCCGTCTCCTGTTGCTGGTCTCCAAGTGCTGGTTGTGGTGGCACCAAACACCTACCTACTGGTAGTTCCGCGGACACCGCCAAACAGCCAAACAGGAGGAGTCTTACACACACCCCCCTTTGACAAGTTACTTTGGACTGTGGTCAAGACAGGGAAAAACCAGAACGTAACTGATCAAGCCGAAAGCAGCACGCACACCGTCTCCTCCGCACGGCAGGCAGTCAGTCTTCTCTCTCTCCCCCCCCCCCCCCCCCCCCCCCCCCCCCCCCCAGATCTTCATGGCGAGTTCCACTCCACACAAACCAATCGAAGGTCAGGAACGGCGACAGAATAGGTGACATACGTCACTGCCTACTGCGTATTCCGAGCCCTGTCGATCGATGACGCCAACATGGCTTTTTATTTTTTTTTTTTTTTTTCCTCATTTCTTTTTTTTTTTTTTTTTTCCTCTCCTCTTCCCAGAGTTTCTTTGACAGAAGGTAATAGAAGGAAAAAAAAAACATGGGATTTTGTGTGTGTGTGTGGGCTGGTAAATTGTTAACATCAATCCAATCCTCCCCGTGTAATT
>JADBJO010029811.1:0-18606 GCA_016801955.1 Conus betulinus
AAATTTATCATGTTTAGAGAGGATAATGTTTGATTTGTTTAAAAAAAAAACCGTACTAGCTCTTTTGACTGATTTGTGATTCTGCCAGCTTCCCCTTCACTTTTGGTGGTGTTTTTATTGCCGATTCCACAGTACAACAAATTCAGCAAATATATGGAGCTGATATTTGCAGAAAAAGCAAAAAGAACACTATTCCTTGACTACTGTCACATATTTTGGTTCCAAATCGATAGAAAACTCATTTATGTCTCAGATTGAACTACGGTGTGAGCAAAGGCACGATTTGAAGAGTTCTGATGTCGCACAAGATTGAGTAGAGAAGAAGACCAGATATCATCTTGGTACTGCCGCAATAAGCATGCGACAGCCTGGCAGAGGAGCGCGATATGTAATGCGCCATATCAATTTTCATGTAAAAAAATACTGATGGCGTGCCAGCAGTCTGAAGTGATGGTGCAGTATACTGTATGGTTGTCAATATTCTATTGATTCCTGTCAAACTATTGTCTGTGTCTAACCAGGCTGGAGACCACAGGACAACCAAGACAGCCTTGGCCGTGGGATTGTATACAACATGGTTTCTAACTTAGTTTGGAGGTTTATACATGCTGTCATTTTTTGTGCACTGGATACTTTTCTTTTAGAATGCCTGGCCTTGGATTCAGCTTTAGCTCTTGTGTGTCAGCAGTTTTGGGGCAATATAACAGCTACTTTCTTGACTGATGTATTACCAGGTGTACTATGGAAAAGCTTCCAAAGTAGGTCAAAGTGCTGCATTAGGGGGTGTAACCCTGGCCGATTTCTTTTCTCTCTCAAGTACCACAGCAAATTTTTTTTCCACTCACAAATGGTTTATAGGACAGGGTTTTGAATTAGCCTTAAAGGAAAAAAAATTGGGAGTCTTGGCCCTAATTTTGTGTGACCGCAAAGGTTGCATTAAAGTGACAATGGACTGGGCGGGATGGATCACAGATCTACATCCACACTTATACCATCCCCTGTCATATAAAACAGTATATGTACATTTAACTCCACAAGCACAATTGAACATTGTGGTCGGTCAGCTTTGTGTATATCTGGACAGACCTTTTCTAGGAGAAAAGACAATTTGTGAAATGTACACAGTATCAACGCTGAAATATCACGACCAATCCAACACAGCACAACACCCTTCAGTCATGAAGCTGAACCTATGTTAAGTATTCAAACAGCTGGTATAGTCAGGTTTTTCTAAACAGACTGTTCAATCAAACACCTTTCAAAATTCCCACCCACACAATGTTGATTGTTGTTGTTGTTGTTAGCACCGATGACACACACCTTTTCAAACACATCGCATCTCCCACATGCCCCATCCTCTAGGTTTGTCAACACAAAGAAAGATCCAGCATTAAGTCTAGTGAAAAATTCCAAAGCAAATCTCAACATGTTTAAAAAAACAAAATTGAGAGTTCAATCCCCCCAAAATCTACATCCACCAGTCATTCTTATTTACATCTTCAACATTTGCTCATCTTACTTTCTATTCAAGACCCATATCATAGTGGCAGGTATACTTTTGTTTAGACATTAATAAAACCAAATCAACACGAGTTCAAACATATTTGTTTAAGGCAGAAGTAAATGAGTTGTTGTCTGGGAAATACAAAATACAAGAACAGTATAAAAACAAGCAAAGGAACATGAGCAAGCAAAATTTCACTCTCACATTCATGAGGGCAACCGTTGCATGCGCACATTTTGCGCAGATAAACGCACTCATATTTACGAACCTACAATGTCGCGATCATGTTTGCATATGCATGCACACATGCTCATGCACTCACTTTGCTCTTGGACAACACCAAACCAGTGTTGACTACGGACAGAAAAACCGCTAGAAGTAGTAGAGAGCCATCATGTATAAGACCAAGACTCCAATGCATAAGACAATATAACAAAAGGAAAACCCACAGAGCTCCATGACCAGTGTGGTGCTAAAAAATCACTTGGCAGATCCTGTGGCGCACCCCCTGCAGCTTGACGGCATGGCACCAGAGGGCTCTGCCTTCCCCAACGCTGCCAGCCAAGGAAGCAGCGGGGAGGGGGGGGGGAAAAAGGCAGGAGGAAAAGTACGATGCAGCACCAGAACTGTCCAAACACAGGTGGAGCGTAAAGCTCCGGCTCCATGCAGCTGGTATGCTGAGGAAATTTAAATCCAATTTTTCTTGGAAGATCTTGGATCGGTTTCAAGAAATGGTTTGCCCAATGGCAGCAGGGGGAGGCTGTCCGTTTCGGCGTTCTTTAACCCCGTTTCCATCACATGAAAATATTGCAAAATTGTCACCCCTCAATATGCCATTTCAGTGACAACAGTGGAGAGGAAAAAGATTTTTTCAATTCCTGGTAAGTGTTTAAAAAAAAAAAAAAAAAGAAGATTTTTTTTTTTTTTTAGTCATTTGCCATGCAAAGGCTTCTTCAGCTTTGCACTAAACCTTTCTCCAGTCAAGAGGTTTCCAAACCTCTAAATGATTTCCTGTGACAAAATATTTCTCACAATGTCAGAAGGAAGGGAAACTTGTGGCCAGTTCATCTGGATCCCAAATGAATTGTGGATCAGAGACGGTTTGCGCACTTCTGGACACTTTTCCTACACCCACTGTTCAGTACACAATGAGGAGGCAGAAAGAGTTTGCACTGCCTGTGTGAAAGCTCCTGCAACACCAATGTGTCAGGACCGTTGCCTCATTCAAGCCAAGACGACACACAGGCTGTTGGTCTTGTGGTAGTCCAAATGGGCACTGCAGGTTGGGCTTTGCGGAAGAGATGTTGGTAGGAAGGTGGCTGATGGGGGAGGGGTTTGGTGGGTGGGTGGGATAATGGCGACTAGCAGATGGAGTTGCCCTCCATGGCAGCGTGCACTTGGTCCAGCTTGTAGCTCAGCTTGCTCTTGCGGGCAAACTCGTCTCCTCCAGAGCCGTCATCAGCTGAATATGCAACCATCAATCATCATTATGGATACACACATTGATGAAAACATGGACAAAATTAGGTGGAAAAGGTAACCACCGTCAATCATCATTATGGACACACACACTCTCAAAAATGGGGAAACAATTAGGGCAAACGGGTGAAAGGCAATGACTGTCAATCATAACTTAACTATGCAATGATGGAAATGCGGAATCCATTAAGACAAATTTTAAAAGGTGCACAAGCAGCTACTAACATTTATGATGTACATTTACCCCGACAAAAACATGAAAATGACATGAAATTTTGAATGGTGAAAATACGACTATCAATCATACCAACTCTTGAATGAGAAAAATGGGAAAACTATTAGCAATGACTGAATGTTGACTCTGTCTTTTGCTGGCTTATTTTTCTAAGTGCCCTTACCTAAACTGAACCGATGCACAAATTAATTTCCACTACTGACAAAAATCTTGAAATATGAAACGGCATAGACATTTACCATGAGATAACCCATGAAAGATAAACATACAGAAACCACCAGCCAGAACAGAAATCATGAAGATGGAGAGAAAACAAAACAACAAAGTCAAAAAACAGCTGAGGGACTTCTAGACCCAAGGGAAGTAAAAACTACTCATGGTAGAGCTGAAGCCAGAACCTGTCATAGGGTCCGTATGGTTCTATCCAATCACAATTTTAGCACTTTTCCAGACCTGATGTTGTATTTTAAGACTTGTATTACCACTGTAAATTTCAAGAAATGCACAACGCTGTACATGTGCCACAAGCTACCTGTTTATGATATAAATACAATGCAGTTTCATCACTGACATTTATGAATAAACAGAAGGCTGCTTCTTTTGATTAACTATCATTACACTTTTCTGCTGGTGCCTAATTTGTGCAAAGACAAGATTAACATACTCTACAGTCTGTAGCATCAACAGATTTCACAGACCTTTTTTTCTCTCAGGGGTTACAACAAAATAAATACACTACGTAGACAGAAACATCAACAGGTTTTACAGATTTTCTTTTTTCTCAGGGTAACATCGTTTAACCAGTAAACCATTGTTTTGTAACTAGAATATCACGGTCATTTAGTTTAAATATATTGCAACGCCCTGGGAAGAACTTTAACGACAGATATGTCTAGGAGACATACTATCACAAATAAGCGTGAGCTGGCTTTTTTTTTTTTTTTTTTCTTTTAATGAAAATTCATAGTCTGGCACACTTGGAGGTGCGGTCAACTGGTTTTTCTGGTAACCCAATCCTATCAGGAAAAAAAAAAAGGCTGTCAGACAGATGACTTGAAACACCAGTTTGTCTGTGCCACTCTCTAGTTTGCATTCCAGTCTGATTTTATCCCATTGCATGCTTGAAGAAACGTGATAATCATATAGACAGACAAAATGACTTGAATCTTACCTCCTCATTATACTTCTGAGCATACTTGTACAGCTCCAGCAGGGCAGCGCTGGCATTGAACTCTGCTGCATGTATCTGCACAGACAGACAGTAGTTGCCATGTATTGGAACTCAGCACTGTCAGGACATTTGATGCATTTGTAAACACCTGTGGGGGATGAAGATGGAAGGAAACCAACAAGATGTGAAAGGGAGCGGGAGCTGGAGCAAAGGTAATAGGATGGAGATTGATCATGACAAAAAGAGATAAGGAAAGACAGAAAGGGGGAAACAAACAGGGAGATGGGGTAAGGTAAGGTAATGTTGCTTAGAGCCAAACCGACTCCAAAGGGCCATATCAGGGCTGTCACCGCGTTGTAGAGATGGGGATATCAGAGAGAAGGCACCGTGATCTTAGATGAAGAAAGAAAAAGTCTGTCTGAATTGTATAACGAAAGTGACAGATGTTAATGATTCCTAAGCACTTGGTAATCAAACTGATGAATACATTGGAACCTCAGATCCATGACCTTTGGAAACAGGTACAGGTCTTCATTGGGATGTGCATCTACTTGGGTCACAACCCATTCTTTCAAAGACAGAGGTGGGGCTGGCTGGGCTGTTGCTAAGGATGGTGTTTACTGGAAAGTTTAATGGTCTAAGGAAGGCTACTCACTCTGGACTCATCTGTCAGCATGGCCGTCATGTCCTGGTCACTGATGGCTGGCATCATCTTGATGTCCTGGTAATACCTGTCACATCAAATCAATACTGTGAAGTCCTGTTAACACCTGTCCCATCAAATCAACATAATACATACATTTTATATATATATATATATATATATATATATATATATATATATGTGGAAAATTTAAAAAAAAAAAAAAAAAAAAAAAAAAGAAAAAAAAAAAAACCTACCCAATTGAGTTTTGTCATCTAAAGCGGTGTATGGGTTGAAACAAATCAGAAAATTAAACATCAACAAAATACAAAACTAAATGCTAACGAGGACTTTCAGTTGAACAAAAAACCAGATTCAAACGGCTACTTTGATTGAAGGGAGATAACCACAAGTTTACACAGACAAGTGTCAAAACCAAAGGGTTCACCTCTGCAAGAAAAAATAAATCTAATGGCCATCATGTCAAGAGCAATATGCCAACCAAATTCAGTACTGGTCAATAGCATAATTTCACATCTCTTCATTACTGACAATATGAGATGACAAAAAACTATCAAATCAAACATTCAGTACTGTTCACACACAATTCAACAAACAGAACCAAAATACTAATTCTGGGACCGTAATAATCAAACACTCCCATTTGAAACAATGCGTGTTGCTTGATTTACACAGCGCTACTTTGAGCCATGACTCTGACCTGGCAGTCGGCAGCACTGAATTATAATTCTCATTTCCATACTTGCAGCATTAATAAGGCTGCTACTCTTGATGATGAAACAAGTTTTCAAGTCTTTCTGATGCGTGTGCGTATGTATGTATGCGCCCACACACAGTTCGAGTCTTCCTGCAGGGCACAGGGCACAGCCAGATTATAAGAACAGGCCACAGAAAAAAAAATAGAGACAAAGGGGCAGCGTCCAGGCCCGTTTCTTGCCAGCTCTCGAAGAACCAGAACCCATGAAGGGAGATCACCATGAAGTCCTCAGCTGTGCCCTCCAAGGTTACTAGACGGACAAGGGAAAGCATGTGCCACCAGAAAAGAAGCAATTCTTGTAGTCTTCCTTGAGGCTTTTTCTTTTCAAATGGAGTTTTAGTAAAGTTTTAGATACATTTCTCTACTCCCTAACACTCACAAGTTTTCTATCGTAATGACCAAACAACTATGTTCCACATTATTTGGCAGATGTTTAATTTGTTGAAGAGTCAGGTAAAGGTTGTGATCCACACCAGTTTATCATCATCACTACCAAGGTTTCAGACTACTTCTAGGGGAAAACCCAGGGGGGGGGGGGGGAGGGGCACCTTGTCCATGCTGAAGTGCTTGAAAACTGGACTGTTCTGTAAAGTGACAAAACAACAAAAGCTTAAACCAGAATTCTCATCAATTCCCAACGCATTGGTGGATTTGTTTTGCTTTTCAGAATAAGAAATGCCGGTGCTGTTTTCTGAAATCTCATTGCCTATCATAGGTGCCTAGAAGCATTTTGAAGGCACCACAGTTCCATGCAGTTTTCTACCGCAACTACACATCCAGGCATTATGCTAATAATTTTTCTGGTTCCAGTAAAAGCTTCCAGGACTATTTAGGGGCATTGAGGCATAGACAAGCGATTGCGTTTAAGCACCAGAATCAAGTGTGTATAGTCCACGTATGTAGCAAAAAAAAGGTTTGCTGCTATATCATCTCGTTATATGACTCGCTGTTAATGCACCTTCTTCATACACTTCGATATCCTCATGGGTACCACCCCCACCCTAACCCTTATTTCTACTTGTACTCAAACCGAGATATTCACAACCTCAACACCGACTGCATATGCAAACATACTGGCTAGCTGAATCTGTCTGTGCCCAATTTTACGCATCAGACTCCTGACTTTAATGTCTTTTTGTGACAAGCCTTCAGCCCATTACCAGTGCGTTTCAAAAGCAAAATCCTGACACTATAGTTTCTAAACAGACAAGTTAAGCACATCATTTCACAACTGAAAGCACTCCTTTCCTCCACAACACCAACCCTGTAGGCTGAACATGCAGTGTGCCTCACCTCTCCACCCACTGTTTGTACTTGGGGATGTCCTTGGCGTACAGCAGCTTGCTAGAGGGGGAGTCCTTGCCCAGACGGTGCTCGCTCTGGGAGCAGGCGTCCATGAAGGTCTGGCCCACCACCGTCAGGCAGGAGTCGGCGATGCTGGTCTTGTGCACGTCGAAGGCAAAGTCAGGGTTCTTGATGATGTTCACCCAGAACCGTAAGGGCAAACTGCCAAAGGAAAGCAATACCACTGTGAATTTGGTAAGAAGCTGAGAGAGAGAGGATCCCCTGCAAAAAGAAAGCAATACCACTGTGAATAGGAGAGAGAGAGAGAGAGAGAGAGAGAGAGAGAGAGAATCCCCTGCCAAAGGAAAGCAATATTTCTGTAAACTAGCATTTCCCCATAAAGTTGAGCAGTGTAGCAATGTCAATGAAATCGTAGCATGCTAGGCCTAATAGTTTAATACTTTGCAGCTCTGGCTATTCATATGGTATAAACCAACTGCACCAGGCTGTGAGACAATAATCTTTGAATATGATGCATAATGAATCATAGTGTGAAATATTCACAAGAATCACAAAAGTATTTCAAGAATCACAAGTACTTTCAGATTAACAAACTATTCAATTCATCCTCCCACCCAAAAAAAACACAAACACATAGACAAACCATGTGCAATTTGAATGTATGGCAAAAGAAAAATCAACAACCCAGTTAACTCTGTTTTGCTGTCAAATTCTTATGGCCACTCAATGGCCTTATACTGCTCACCCCCTCCCCTCTCAACCATTCCCACTCGGGGCCACCCTGTCTGAGTTTCAATGTCAGCAGAGGTTAAGCAATCAACATCAAGTTGTCCTGAGGACACCCTCATTTGCACACAACCACAGAGCCAGTGTCCTACATGACATGAACTCCTTGCCTTACCATAAGGATTTCACACACACACACACACACACACACTCTCATCCACACAAAGGGAAGAGAGAGCTAAATCCACACTTCCTACCACCTTGACTACGACTCCCAGAGTGCTATCCCTGATGCAGAGCTGCCATTGATTTGCTTTGTTTTTATGAACTTGAGTACAGTTAGGAAATATTTCCTCAAAAGAGCTACTAACAGAATTACAAAAATCAAATGCTGAACATACTTTCAGATAATGTTCTCGGAGAAGTTCATGATGTAAGGCAGTACAAATGGGACAATCACAGTTTCTTTCTACCTCTGTTATTTCACCGTCATACCTGTTGTTGCCACATCGCACACAAAGCACGTACATGTTCACACACACACCTCTCTCTCCATGGCACGTGTTTCTGTGCATCTCTCTCACCTGTTGGACTTCCAGGTGTGGACAACCTCAGGGTCCTGGATGTTGTGCAGCAAGGCCTGGTCATCCAGGAAGTCGAACATGTACTTGATGGCCAGGGGCAGGGCCGACCCCCTGTGCGCCGTGCTGAAGATCCGCTCAAACAGGTCATCCACAAACTGCTGGAGGGTGCCCTGAAATCACCCGCCACTCACCTTTACAGCCAAGTCGACCACCAAGGCCACATCTGGGCTGAATGCATGTCAATCTCAGAACTAAGTACAGATTACAATCCATTGCTGAAAACCCATGCTAGGACATTCCTCAAACTAAAAATTCTGATTAAAAAAAAAAAAAAAAAAAAAGTTTCAAAGTGAGGTGACTGCATGGCGGAAACTAAAACTTAAAAGGACAAATCACTGTACCGTTGAAGGAAACAGGCAACAAATCACAGGGCAAAACACGTTTTGACTTCTTTGGTCTTCTTCAGGCAAGACAAACAACATTAACATGTCAACATGCTCAATCCCAGCCTGTAAGTACTGCTAAAGGGACCAATATCAGCCGCAAAAATGGACATAATCAACCAAGTGCTTGTAGAGCAAAGTAAGATGGAGACATAACTAAAACCCTGGCAGAAAGGTCATGTTCAGTGCTGGCTCCTGGTGGACTGGAAAAGTGAAGAGGGTCTGTGGTGCAATATATGATCCTGCATTAGCTGCTAGATTTAGCCCAGCACAACTAGCAAGCTGGCTAGAACTTGTATTCAGTCTCACATATTGCAGTCTGACACTAAAAACTGCTGTTTACCTTGGTGACCAGCAGTCGGGGCAGGTAATCTCGCTGACCATTTTACTGCCGCGGTCACACTCCTTACTGGGTTCCACGTCATGTTGACGTACCTGCGCACAGAAAAGAGCATGAATTCACATGTCCTGATCAAAGGATGCAGTCTTCAAGAGTCACAAAAAGTCATCCATGTATGAAACAACTTAAAGAAAAAAAAAAGTCCATCCCTTTTAAGGCTTCAATTTTTTTTCGTATTGGTCTCTGGCAACACCAGATGTTGAAAGTCTTATGGGCAGAGAATAATGAAATGCAGAGCCAAACCCTCTGCTTGGCCCTCCCTATTCTGAATCAGGAATCCATATATTGCATGGTTCCAATCTGCTCTACAGAATCTGCCTCTCATGCCCTGTGCGTGCTTGCACCCTATGTGAACACAGCGCAGACTTTCAAGGGCGGTGCTGGATTGCTCCCAGCTGGTTTGTTCAGCAGCTGACAGTACTTTTCTGGGTCCTACCCCTACCTGCAGGTGTATCTTTTCCCACATGGTTCCAATCCGCCCCACAAAATCTGCCTCCCAACAAAGATTCCCTCCCTTCAAATACTTGGTCTTTTCTGGGACATTTTTCGGTCTTTGTTTATATACGACTGACCTTCCAGAACTGAATGCCTGCGTAAAACTTATTTTTCCGGTACTCATGTCCCTGGCTACATTAGAGTGAAAGTTCCCTCTCATCAACATTTTTTCTTTGGGAATGATTTTGCATTTATATACCGACATGGAGTCCCTCTCTTTAAGAAATTTTCTTTCTAGATCATCCTTATCTTTTCAATCACAGACTTCCCAATAAAGCAACTTCTCTTATAGACAATGTCTATACTAGATTTACCTCCCATTACTCTCTCTGTTCTCTAGATTTTTTTCCAGGAACATTTTTGTCAATGTGACGCTACACAAGACTTACCTCCCTTTAAGAGTTTTTCTGAAGCATCTTTTGTCTCAAGCATCTCCAAGTACATCCCCCCCCCCCCCCCCCCCCCCACCTTGAAAAATGAGTGTTGGAAGACTTCTGGCAGTCATTATTATCAACACAGGCTTCACTGTGTCCAACCGAGGGCTTGAAGGTCCCACATCTCAGAATCAAATAAGACAGTCTTCATTACCACAAATGAAAGAAAGTTTCCTCTCTTTAGAACTGTCTAGCGTCATGATCAAAGAACATGCCTCCCAAATCCCATTACAATTTAAGAAAAAAAAAAAAAAAGATAAAGTTCTCCTATATCACAATTAGCATCCAAAAATAAAATCTTCATCTATCTGCTGCTCTTGCAATCGAGCTGTATCTTTGGAAGTAAGATTCATGGGGGATTTTTCGATCTTGCACAAAATATACCACTTTCACAGAGAAGACTAAATCAAAACAAAAAGAAAAACTGAACCACTGTGGCTACACAGAAAACGAGAGAGGAGGTGGGAGGGAAAGGGTCATACGTTCCAACTCCCAATTACCAAATGGAAATGTTTGATGCCATTGTTGTCCACGTCCACAACGATCATCTGTGGGGCCACAGAGCGTGTCAAGGTCGGGCTGTGGTTGTAGAACGACAGATCTGAAAGCAGATGACACTTGACTGAGAAAAACAAATCCAAAGATCAAGCAGTGTAATGCGAACATTGAAAGCATGGTCAAAATTTAATACAAACTGGAAATGCATCGACCAATGTTTGTTTAAATGTACATCTAACAAAGTGAGTTTCAGTGTTATACAGAGATGACCTGGTCATAAAAAGTTACCACTGTTCACTCAAGAGGTCCTTGTATACCTTGATTATTGTAAACCAGTTATGAAATATGGAACACTACTGATGCATGTCAATTTTGGGCAGGATTCACACATCACTAGAAAATAGAATAAAAAAAAAATGTATATTCTGGATTCGCACATCACTAGAAATGAAAACAAATGAAAAATACTTATAGAAAAAAAATCACAACTTACAAAAAAATTATGACTAACTGAAACTTCCCTACAAGCCACACACATGCCATAGTGGGATTCTTACATTCTACTTTTTTTTTTAAGTATGCAATAAGTTTCTTACCAAATCAAATTTTCTTCTTGTGTTCTTTTATGCCACAATCACTCCCATCAGCTGTGCCCTCCAGTACTGACCTTGTCATAGCCAGCTGATACACTACAGTATCAAACAATACCCTATCTAAGCTTGTGCACACAAGACCTGTCAACCCAAATGCCAGGGCCTACAGTCTTGGGTATTATTGAGGCCCATACCACTGCTTGTTGGAGGAATTTGACAGCTACCATAAGGTTTTGTGCTTTCTACAATGAAATTTTTTTTTTTTTTTTTTTTTGGTTCTACGCTGACAAAGAGTCAACAGGTTGACTTACTGTTTTTGCCTGCCATGATGCTCATGTTGTAGGAGGTCAGCCGCTGCTTGTGGTGCAGAGCCACGTAGGCTCCATCAGGAACCTGCACAACATCCACCATAGCCTGCTGTCCACAGTCTGATCTTCAGGGGGCCACAATGACCACTAGGGGATAGGACTGGCGCAAATATCAGGTGGGTAAGGGTGGTAAGTGGGGTTTGGAAAGAGGTGGTTCCGATATTTTCCATCCTAATTCATAAATATGACCCTGCCCGTGTATCTGATGTCACCAGTTTCTGTGGTTTATATTTCCTTGAATGTATTGAATATTTTTATCTCTGGCAGATAAGTCCTGCTGGCATTTACATGAAAAACCCATCAAAGAAGAAATGGTGGACTGACTATACAACGAAAACATCTAAAGCTCATATTAAGAAACAATTCAGTCACACAATATTAACTCTTAAGCACAACAAAAAAATCACAGATTATTGCAGAGACACATGTATTGATATATCTCATACTGTATGTTTCAAAATGGCTAACATTTTATTTTAGCATTAAATGATCAAACCATTACGACATGTGCACATGTGAACTTCTTGCAAAAATTGTCACAACCTGACACATTCCTTCACCCCTTCCCTGTTCTGCACCCTTTCTCCCTTCCTTTCTGCGCTGATCAGAGTTCACTACTCTCTGCTTTCATTCAGATTTGCCTGTACCTTTCTGTAGCTTACAGTTCAATGATCTATTTATTGAACAAAGACAGTTCACATTTGAACCCAAAATTACCAGCAGACACAGTTCATGTATGAACTAAGAACTAAAATTACCAAAAGACCCAGTTCATATATGAACTAAAATTCTCAAAAGACACAGTTCATGTATGAACCAAAATTACCAAAGAATATGAAGCAAAATGACACAACCATTAACCAACCAGTCCACCAGTACCTCACCTGGTAGTGGGCCAGAGTGTTGATCCTCCGGCAGTCCCCATCCAGTTTGGATGTGCCATCCTCGTCGTGCAATGCCAGACGGTTGGCATTGCCCCTGTTGGGGAATATCCTGGGGTGAACCCGACTCTTGTCCGCGCCGATCCACTCTGGCGGATGATCAAGCATGACTGTAGAGAAGAGAGAAAGTGAAGGGAGAAACCAAGCCATGCACTAGCCAGCCAGCACTCCCAGGTCAACACCTGGGCGCTCATGCATGCAGTCATGCCAAGACTGACCCTCTTCCATGCTAGACACTGTCATCAAGTATCACTTGCATGCTTTAATATCAAATCCCCTGCCTGTCGTGCACATCAGATCAGCTTTGAAGTTAATGTGATAAGAAGCTTTTCATCATATTCCCAGAGCACACACTTTAACCCCCCAATTTTCTTTTCAGGTTGGCTGAAGTTCAGCTTAATTAAATGCCAAGTAAGTGAGCACAGTACTGCTATTAGAACCAATAAACCATTTGTGTTAACAAGAATTTTGTTTAAACATATTGATGGTGTTAGGGGGGTGTGTGTGTGTGTGTGTGTGTGTGTTGGGGGGGCAGGCTGTAGGGGGTAAAATGAACTTGACTGCAGTTGTCATGCAAGTTATGTCAGGTTCCGACATCAAGCTGGACGATGTGGAAACTTCACTGTAAGATGCTGCCTATCCTGGAGACAAAGGCTTCACTTGCATGCAAAGCTGAAATCTACCTTTACATGTGTAGAAGTTTGAGTTCATTCTCTGATCATTTTCAAGGACATCTGACATAGCAGAGGTGTTGATTACAGCCAATGCCAGAGTGAAAGCAATGTTAGCAATCTGCTCAACTTCAGCACTCAGGCATCTTTTACTTGCCCTGCTCAGTCATCTGTGTATCTACCACCAAGCTGACCACAGCAGCTCATATGCTCCTATTAGACTGAACATGGTTCAGCAATGGTGATGATCATGGAATAAAAACTTCTGTCCATAACTGTCAGTTTTGTTCCTGTCTGACTGACAATTCAAATAATGTACTTTTGGTGTATCTATTTTCAACATTGACAGAAACTGAACTGCTCGGAAAGACTAACAGAAATGCAAGCACATGCATACTACACATACAAACACCCACACAGTATATACCTTTCATTCAGTTGTGTCTGACTGACAAAGTAAATGTTTCTTATATTCTGATTCAAACTAACATGCATCACACTGGTAGAGAACAAGAGAATGAAAATTTCAGGCAGAAGCTTTGAATGTCAACTACAATTTTAAAACATGCCAATTCTTCCTCAGACTCTACCATAAGCTTAATTATTAAGTAAACAAAATAAAGCTATCCAGTGCACAGCCACTTTTGGTGGAGGCATCACTCAACAGTAACCCTAAACAAGATCAGACCAGAGATTTCAGGAAGTGCAAACACAATGCTATTGCGCCAGAACAAATTTTTGGTTCAATAAAACTATTTACCGTCTAAAATGTTGGCCAGCCTATTGAACATACTTCACATATTACTTTAACAAACCAAGCAGGCAAAAAAAAAAACCCCAAAGCATGTTTCTTTGAGAAAGTACAGATTTCTGTAAACCACACATGCCCTATATATTCCTCAGCCCCTAAAGCCCAAGACAGGTGTGTCTAGATAGGTCAGTTATTCCTAAAGTCAACGCTCAAAATCATGATTTTATAATGGACTCTGTTGTCTTGCTGCTTGGAAAGCACTTGGATCAATTCAACTGTTGTTTTTCAACAAAGAAAGCAGATTGTTTTCTGAACTGATTTTAAACACTCATACATAAGTATACACCTCTGCTGAAACATAAATTCTGGACAACGTTCATAAAGCTGACTTCAAGAATGTGCTGGTTTTTTTTTTTTTTTCCTTGTAACAATCAACAGCACACTGCATCAAAAGTAAATTGGGACAGGGGAAAATTTTTTTTTTTTTCTGTGTCTAATTTCTCTGTCTTCCAGACATGTCCCAACATTTTCTTTTTAACAATCATTCAACAGCATACCGCATCTACTGGGGCTAGAAAAAAGCCCGTCATCTTTTGTGCATTAATTTCTCCGTATTCCAGACATATCTTCAATGTTCGACAGCATACCTAGGTCCAGTTCTTCTTTGAGGGGACGACTGCTGAAGGGGGCGTTCTTGTAGATGGCATCCAGTATCTTCTCCTTCACCTGCGAAATGCTGTCACAGTCCAACACCTTGACAGGATGTGAGGGTTGTGTGCACCCATCCATGTCCACGTCCAGCACGTACAGTGTCTGCCCATCAGCATCAACATGGTGCAAGTGGTAAAAAAAAAAAATAAAATGATATATTGAAAAAATAATTAAACCACCATTAAGTTATGTTTAAAACTAGCATACTGCAAAAAAAAAATCATAGCTCTAGCTTAATTGTTCCCGAGTTATGATCGTTAAAGATTTGTCGAATTTCCGTCACAGCCAATTTTGTTCGGAAGGCCTACTTTGACAGGTCCTATCATGACAAATACCTAACAGAAAAAACTTAACTTTTGTTTGTGGACTTAAAGTACAGTACTGTAATAGAAAACCAAATATGAGTCAACCACTACATGTATGAACAGAGATATGATACATCAAAAACTGCTTTTCATGCAGTTTGAACGAGGGCAAAAATGCACAATGTGTCAAATTCAAGGACAAATAATTTTCAAAAATGAAAGTTATATCCTTTGAAAACTACATATATCTTGTCTACTAAACATATAGAAAGCCCAATTTTTTTCAGGATGCTAATCAAATATTTTGTTTGCTTTTAAGGACCTCTAATTTGCTTAATCATGCAAAATGGGCTGCGACGGACATTTTGCTAACTTTTAGAACACAATCCTCAATAACTTCTGAACCCCAAAAGATATCAGCATGAAACTTTGCCACAGTGTGAGAAATGCATTTTACTTGTGGAAAAAGTCACAATTGTTTGTTTTTCATGAGATATGATTAGTAATATATGAATTAAATTAACAACAATTTACAGAAAAATAGAAAAAATGACACACCAGAGCCTTACCGAACACTGATGCTGGTTGTTGCACTCATATTTAAAAAACAAATAAAAGTTATTTTCACATTTCTTTCTTGCAGCAGAAGCTTGAAGCTGTAGAGAAATGATAAATTTCCAGACATTGTTAACAAGTATGAAAATGGAGGGGGGGGGGGGGATGGTTGATGGCGGGAAGCATCAAATGTCCACAGAGTTCTGAAGTGAGTGTGCTTGTTAACAAGCAAATCCAAAGTGTCAATGTGCCATGTTCTGCCAGATGATGAAATTGGAGCAATACTGATATCATTTCCACTGGCAAATACAAAGTTTCTGTGGACTTTCCACTTGTCCGCAACTTTTGGCCAGGCAAAATGTTGTTCGCCTTATGTTGCATCTTTGCATGAAGTGGATGTTTCCCTCTTCTGGGGAGATTACTTCAACCACTTCACCAATATAAAAGTCATCATCATAATGGACAGCCACCATATCTCCCAACTTGCTAAACTGGTAGGCGGTGAAAGATGGCTGGAGATCCTCGGACTGTGGGCTTGAACTGTTAGAAGCTCCTGGTGATTCTCCTCTGGATCATCTGAAAAATGTAACACTGGATCATCTGTTAAAATGTAGCACACACACAAAAAAGCATTATGTGTATAACAACTGTTTCAACAATTGAAACATCAGTAATATCACTGAGTGTATGGATATCTACACCATGTGTGTTTATACATTAATCATGACATAATTTTAGCTGTATACATGGGGATGTTTTCTTGATTATGCAGTGTTTCCTTTCAGAGAGAGAGAGAGAGAGAGAGAGAGAGTGTGTGTGTGTGTGTGTGTGTGTGTGTGTGTGTGTGTGTGTGTGTGTGTGTGTGTGTGTGATATGTGTGATATCTGCATTTTATCTACATTTTCTTTCATAAACTTGATTATACATTGGTATGTCTTGTTTCTGGTTGTCTCTTCATTTGATATTTTGTTAAAATTATTTTGTTTAAATGTGTAATATGTGATGCTGGTTATACTGGACGTATAAAAGTAAAATGTAATTTTAAGTCTTTTTTTCAAACACACACACATACAGTGACACACCCTCTCTCTCTCTCTCTCTCTCTCTCTCTCTCTCTCACACACACACACACACACACACACACACACACACACACACACACAGAGAAACAAACACTGAAACAGGTACATTTTACAAACATTAGTTAATGCGTACACCTGACAAAAAAAAAAAAAAAAAAGTTACCCCCCCCCCCCCCCCCCCCCCTCATGCCCAACCCAAAAGACTGCATTTTTCAAAGAACTTCAATTGTTGCTTGCATGATTGTTTGTCACTAAGGTGTATGTATGTTTTAGCTAGTAAGTATGCAAACTTGACAAAATAAGGTACATTTGACATGCGCACAAAAACAGTGTGTGTGTGCATTTGTAGGTGCCTGTGCTGAATGTGTGTGTGTGTGTGTGTGTGTGTGTGTGTGCATGCAATTTTTTAAAATGCTTGATAATCATCCCAAATTTCCATAGGAATCCAAATATAAGGAATGCATTTCCCTTTTCCAGCCCACTAGATATTCATGATATCATAAACACTGATAATAATTATACTAATTTAAAAGACTTATGGACAGAAAAAGACAATAATTGTACAGCTAGAGGCGTGAAAAGAATATGAAATTGATAAACTCATAGTTAAATACACAAATCGTACTGTTTAGTGCTTTCACTTCAGTGTCAGGTGCTTATGCAAACAAAGGCTTGAACTTGAAACAGTTGAAGTCAGTATTAACTGTCCAAGCAAGGGTTAACCGAAAAAAAATAGTTGAACAATGGGTCTAACAACAATCGAATTGTATGAATTTGAACTGTAACAATTAATCCAGAAATAGGTCTGGGCCTACTTTCAATCAAGACTCCCGACTTCGTTGTAGTTGATCGTTCGAGTCAGTGAATGTCAATAATTGAGTACTCCCCTTGGCATCACTCGATCGGCTACTAGTTTGTTGTTTTACGGACAAAAAAACACACACATCCTACACACAAAAAATACACTAGAAAGAAAAAACCATAAACTTTTCGATTACTAAAGACAAATGTGCTAGGTAAGTCATTTATCAACGGTATTTGTTCAAACAAGTTACCAATACACTACTTCCGGTAGTACTCGAAATGATCGCGGCTAACATTCTCAGGTGGCCTGTTTTTTTATGCAGATAACTACTAATCTAAAGAAAAATACTGAATAAATTGTGATAGATAAACTTAAATCATACGTAAGTGTTATAATGGACAATTCTTACCGAGTTCCTTGCGGAAAATCTCCAGATCTTGCTGTGCAAAGTTTGAGTCGATGCGCTCCATCTTTCGTGTTGAATCAACATGTGCCGCCGGGGAATGTGTTTCACAAGACGCATGTTTTGATTGGCTGAATTAACTAGGACAAGCCATGAATACATTAACCTCGTACCTCATTCGAAAGGGTACGGCTTGTGCTTCATTCCGACACCATGAAACATGCATTTTAAAATTTTTTTTTTCCGTCCGAAATTCACAAAAATCGGCATGGATGTGACTTTAACTTCATCCTGTGATTTCATTAGACCAGCATTCGATTTTCCCCCCAGACCGTTAAAATCTACGTTTAATTCCCTTTATTTTGATACCAGATACATGTGTGAGTGTTGTCTGTACCATTTAATCTTTGGTAGGGAAGCACAGTGTGTCAAAACCGACTCGACACAGAATCGCCGCGGGCGCTGGACACGGACCGAAAGTGAGCTGAACACACACCTCATTCTCTCTTAGATATTTATTTCTTCACACATCATTCACACTTAAAACAACACTCGTTGAAAAGAGGAAAGATTGAACTTTATTTTGACATATTTTTTACTGAGAGGGGAAAGAAATGATTTCCACCAAAAGCCAGATTCCATTAGTAGTCAAAATGACAAAAACACAAATGAAGAAGGATCCAACAATAATGGATTACACTCTCACTATCCCATTTCCTTTACGAG
>JADBJO010029812.1:0-18603 GCA_016801955.1 Conus betulinus
TAGGCTTACTCATACATAATCGATGATGCGTCTCCTACGCGATAATACTTATAGGAGCGAAGGCACACGTACACACACACACACACACACACACACACACACACACACCACACACCACACACACACGCGCGCGCGCGCTGCCTGCGAGCACGCTCACACATTTCATTTGGTTCATATTAACCCAGCACAAGGAAAATGAAACGAACAAAAATCAATGAATAATTGATACCCACACACACACACACACACACACACACACACACACACACACACAAATACGCACACATGCACGCATGCGCACACACGCGCGAGCGCGCGCGCGCGCGTGCCCCACACACACACACACACACACACCCACACACGCTTTGTAATACGAGCTATCAACTGATAAGCATATAAAATCACTTTTTTTTTTTTTTTTCGGCCTAAAGCAGCCACTAGCAGACGTTTAATTTGGCACTGTAGGAGCTTATGGGGTGGGGCGGGGGTTGGGGGGGGGGTGGGGGGGGGTGGGGGGGACGTATGGAAAGAAAAGGCTAAACGTACCGAAAAGCTTGCGGAACTTCTGGAGTACTAGCAAAACACCGAGAAACCATCCACTCATAATCACTCTGTTCTTGAGATGCATAAAACCTCAGAAAGCGTAATCGTCTTGAGGTGCTAAAGCTGAACCGACGTTGCCTTCCACTTGGCCTTTGTGACTCCGGATGAAAGAAAAGAGCTGAACCAGCTGCCCGAGACGTTTAGCACACTAACAACAGCAAACGGAGCTCTGAAAGCAGCTTATAGCGAATATACAGACACACAAATAGATGAATAAATAAATATTGTTTGATAATGATGATGATGATGATGATGATGACGATGATAACAACAACAACAATGAAGATGATGATAATGCTGCTGCTGCTGCTGCTAACGATAGTAACAATGATAGGCTAATCATAATAATGACGATTAACAGAAAATAATAATAACAACAACAACAATAATATATAGTAGTAATAACAGCTCGTACGGGTTCAAAGAAATTCGAACGAGGGACTCAACAGCCCTTTACGAAAACAAGAACACTTTGGCCGATCTACCCTCCCATCACCCCCACCCCACGCTCCCCCCCCCCCCCCCCCCCCCTCCCCCCACCCCACCCGCCCACTACCCACACTCGGTCATCCTCGGGAAAGCTCGTGAGTTCACAGCTCCACCCCCACCCCCCCCCCCCCCACCCCCCCCCCCCCCCCCCCCCCCCCACCCCCCCCCCCCCTCCAACCGCCCCCCCCCTCCGTTTTTTTTTTTTTTTTTTTTTTTTTTTTTTTTGCTCTTTGCCAGCCCCATAGAGAGGTAGATTAAGAACAAAGCATAAATGACCCATAAAAGGACGACATCCCAAAGGTCCAACATTGATTTTGACAGACGAACTTCAACGGGAAACAACTTCGTACCACCCACCAGGCCACGTCTGAGCGAATTACTTCCCTTGTAAAAATGACGGCGCACAGATCTCCCTCTCCTCTCCGCTCCCCCCAACACGAAGATGAATCACTCATGATGGTATGTATATTGGTGAGACGTTTTGTCTCCCTGTGGGGGGGAATTTTTCCCCCGACACTGTATACAGAACCAGCCGAGCTAAACGTGCTGACCATGCCCTTTCAGTTCGTATCAATAACATTCTGTAAGGTTCTAAGCACTGCTGGCATGCCAACTTGGCCACCACCCCACACAGCCGATATATATATCAGGTATACGTACGCTTTAATAATTCAATGGTACAATGACATAACAAAAATCATTAAACGAAACTTTAATGATAGAATAGGTTTGTCTTTAATGCTGCTCATCAGTGCTTATTATCAAACGAATAGGTCTAGATCAATTACCTTTCGGGTCGGGAAGGATAGGTGTTGCTCCGTTTTGTTTGTCCTCCAGCAAGATTAAGCAAAAACGTAACCGACAGATTTTCACGAAACTTGGAGGAACTGTGGAAAATAGCCTGAGGACGAAGCTGTTAAAATTTTGGTGCAGATCTGCGTAGCTGATCCGGATTAAAGGGCGGATCCAGGATCCGTTCGAACTCTGACAGAAGTCTGCCCTATCAGTTTTTTTTTTCTTCCATGCTCTTATCATCATCATCATCATCATTATCAATATCATCATCATTATCATCATCATCGTGTGATTATCATTATCATCATTTTGGTGAGGCATGGTATGTGAATCATCCTCTTCTAATCATGTACCATAACTGTGAACGCCTTGCGTGTGAGCAAGTCTTGGATGCAAACACACACTCTTTGTGTTTCTGAATACTTTGATGTGAGATCATATATACATTTAATTCCATCACGCACGCTGCTGTGTTTGTGTGCCTTGCGAGGGCGCACTCAAGGGGGTATCCGTTATCGCCAGATCTGTCCATATTGCACGCGCACATTGCACTCGATCTCTCCTCTCCTCACCGTCCTCTCAGTCTCCCTCTGCGTCCACACACCTCTCTCCTCCTCCAGTCATCAAACTCCCTCTCTCACTTCCCCTCCCCCCTCGCTCTCCCCTCTCGAGCTCTCACACAACTCACACACACACACAACACAGAAGTGTATCCCCGAGAGAGGCGCGTGCGTGTTGTGGGGGAAGTGCTGGGGAGGCAGGTGCGCGAAGCGTGCGTAAGGCCACGTGCGCTGCGCGTGCGTGCTTGTTGCTGTCGAAGGCTTTGTCCCTCATCATAATTTGAGACGCACAGAAACACTCGACGTCAGAAATCACATGCAGGAGTTACAAACAGGTCCTCCTTCCCTTTCCCCCATCACCACCGTTTGTCCCTCTCCATACCTTCACCCTTCACCCGCATGATAGCTACGGTTACACTCCCCCTAATCTACTCCCCCCTCTCCTTCCCCCGCTTTCTCCCTCCCCCTCCCCACCCCCCCCCCAACCCAACCCACCTACCAACCCCTTACCTTCCACACCTTTCCACCCACCACACACACCCACACACACACACACACAATCACACAACACACACACACACACACTCAGATCCTAGAACCGTCAGAAGCAAAAGCAGAAATCTCACCACAACATAATAAAAGACGATTCTCGTTAGATCCCCCGCCCCCCCCCCCCCCCCCCCCCCCCCCCCCCCCCCTCCCCCCCCGCCCCTCCCTTATCTTTTTCTTTTCCCTCCAACACATTTCTCCTCCTTCTTCATTTCTCCTTCCTCTCCCCTGCATTCCGCTTCCTTCCCCAACTCCCTCCACCACCACCCCCCCCCACCTCCCCACCTCCAACCCCCCCCTCTCCCTCCCCACCGCCCTACTTTCATAACTACCATGATGAGGATGAATCACTGCGCAGTTCCACACTCAACTAAATATTCCTGAATAAGGCATTCTGAGCGGCGCTTGAGTCCCGAAGACGGACATGCCCCACCCACCACACGGTTGTCAGCACGAACGACCCCCCCTCCCTTGGAGGAACGTGCTGCCAGTCTGACCATCACGCCGGACATTACGGACAGACGCAGCTGCTGTAGTGGGGGTCCTGGGACAGCTTAAACACAGGTCATATCCCATCAGCTATGTGACGCACGTGCTGGCTTGTTATTACACAAACCGTCCAATGATACGAGAGTGGTCCACAACACGCAGGGCGAAACGCCGTGACTGGCTTCTAGGTATCCAATCGAAGGAAGTGAAGAGAAACTGGACCAATCACGTTACGTGGCCCGAAATATAACAACCCTGTTTATAAAATAACCAAGAAGAAATGAACACAACAAAGATTGGGGTCACAACAATGCCCCATTATGACCACCTTTCATTTCTTTACACGCCAGAAAGCACGAAACCGATTTTCATACGGAACTTGGTCGTATAGTGAATCCGTGGCCCATTAGGATCTGTGCTGCGAAGTGGAGGCAACCAACGGCATTTTTAGACTTTTGAAATTGTTTACAATTTTTTCACTGAACATTAGAAACTGTGATGTCACTACTACTACGTTCACATTTATCCTTCAAATAAACAATATTTTCATGATATATATTACAACTTCTCTATTGTTATAAACGTTTGACGGTTGTCCTCCTATTTTTTCCCCCATGTTCTGGAAAGAAAAACTACTGGGAAGTAACTCCTCTCTCGTCCATGGTGCCAACCTTTTTTTTTGTTTTTTTTTTTTTTTTTCCCCTGGTCGTGGGGAAAAAAAGTTGTTTTCCTTCCATAAATTGGCTCAAAGGGCGGATTCCGACAAGAAATCCGTTTCGAGCTTGGCGGGCATCTCGCTCGCCCCCGAATGCACTTCTGCACTTTCTGCGTCATGATTTGTGACATCTGAAACGTCAGACTTTCCCCATCTTTCGAAAATTATGATATTCTGCTTTGTGTCGTTAATTTAGTACCTGTCATTTTTTTGAGTTGTGTAAGAACTATGCTCTGCTGGTTTTTTTATTCCTGCTTTGTGTGTTTATTTGTACTTTGAACCCTGCAACTTTCGGACTACCAGGTAAAATTCCATAATCACGCCCCACGCCAAGCCCCAAACCACTCCCTAGTGGATGAAAAAAAGTAGCACCGTGCTTCAATTCAGGTTCCCCTGGTTGTAAATCCAGACCAAACTCTCTCTTTTCCTTCCAGAAAATTACTTCCCTTCCCTTCTCTTAGAAATGTTTCAAAATTGTCCCGAATGACACACCATATCAAATAAACAAGTAGCACTTGGATTTGGGGTCGGGCGGTGTTGGTGGGTGGGTGTGTTGTGGTGTGGTTGGTGGTGTGTTTGTGTGTGTGTTTGTGGTGTGGTGTGTTTGTGGTGTGTGTGTGAGTTGTGCTGAGTTCTGGAACGTGAGCCATGCTCTCGCTAGCCTGTTCCAAAACCATTTCTCCAGAAGGCGATTTGGAGCCGGGTTCAGACTCGGAATTATTCAGACTTGAGTTCTGGCACTAACTGAACACCGACCACACTAAACTGAATTAGGCACATGAAAAGATGAATAAAGTGATTTCAAAGTTTTTTTTTTTTTAATAAAAATTTTTTTTTTTATAGAAGTTATTACTATTGATGTTTTTATGTGTACTGTGGACGAGAGTTGGGGGTGGGTCGGTCGTGTTCCTCTGGGGATGGGACTTTGAATATTTTCTCCCCATGAGATGAATTAGAAATTTAAAATTTCACCTCTCCCTCCCTCTCTCTTAACTAGTGGTGGAAGAGCGCAAGCAACGCCCTTTCCGGTACTAGTCATCGGAAAATCTTGTTTTTTCCTTTTTCTCGGGACTGTTTTAAAATACCTCGACCCATAAAGGCTCAGGGATAGGGTTCCCTATAGCTTGTACTCTTAACAATACTTGTAGCTCTGCTAGAGACAGAATTTAGAGAGAAGTTCAAAGGGACATTCAATACTGACTCTGACCACAAAGAACTGACACCGACAAGTTAAGTGCACTTTCAATCACACACACTTTCAAATTTTACTTGCTAACAACACGTTTAAATAGGTTAAAGTTAGTTTCACCAATAGACATGTCAATTTCTTATAACTGATTTTTTTTTTTTTTATCTTACTGTTTCATCATTAAGTGAGAGAGTTTCTGGGTGAGCGGAGCTGATGTCCACTTGGAATGTCATGACTTATCTGAAGTCGAGAGGATAGTTGATCTCTCTCTTGTGCTGCTGGTGACTGATTCTGGTTGGGTAGAACGGAAAACCGGCTAGGCTGTGGGGTGTAGTCGCGCCACCAGGACTATCCTTGCCCGGGGTAGCCACGATCCCCAGCATCAGAACCTGGGCTGTAGTTAAGGCAGCTTGTGCCGTCGTCTGGCTTGTCGAATGTTCACCGACGATTTGCCCTCTAACCTTTCAGAATAGGTGAGACTAACTCATACCAGCCAAAGATAACTCTAAACGTGTAGTGTTTCTTCTACAGTGATTTTCAATCTCCACTTCTGTTTGGAGGTCAAATAAATTGGAAATTGATGAAGTTCGAAGGCAAATGATCAACTCTATTGAGAGCACAGTCTTTTATATTGTCACAGTTATGTTCAAGATGGTTTTTGGAGGTGGCACCTCAACACTCCCAGCCCCCTACCCCACCTTTCGCATTATTATCGCTCGACTAAACATAATTTTTCGACTAAGCAACGCCTACGGGCGTACACCTCAGCAAAAGTCCTTCCAACAGCCAAATCACCTCAGCAAAGTTCCACTCAGTCAAGCAAAAATCTCAGCAACAGTCCACTCAATCTTCAACAAAACCCAAAATCTCAGCAAAAGGTCCAGTCCACCAAAATCTTCGGCAAAAATCCACTCCAAACCAAAATCCTCGGCGTCCACTCACCAAAACTCCCCTTGCCACGCTCTCGGCCAAAATCTCGGCAATAGACTGCACTCTCTGCCAAAATCCTCGGCAAAACTCACTGCACTCGGCCAAAATCCCTACGGCAAGACTGTTGCACTCGGCCAAAATCTCGGCCAACATTTTTCAACTCAGCTCGGCCAAAATCTCCGGCAAGAGTGCAAACGCCCACCCAGTTACCGTCTAATTCCAAACTTTTTTTCTGGTTCTCTCTTCCCCGGCGCTCCCCCCCCCTCCGATGTCTGTGGGCGGGCGACTCAAATTAATCTCGCCATTCACGCGCACGGCAACCTCCTCCCTCCGATGTCAACGGGGAACATTAATCTCAGCAGTCCATCGCAATCGCGTCTTCGTCACTCGGACTAAACCCCCCGCCTTCTGCTCTTTGTCCCCCCTTTTCCCCTCTTTCCCCCCCCTCTTTCTTCCCTCCCCCAATCAAAAGCCGATCGATGCACTACGCCGCTTTCTCCTCCCTGCCAAATTGACGGTGAACAGATATAGAGACTGGGGCCTGCTTACTCCGCATCATGAGAGACCTGATGAGCGCCCGTGACTGTAGAAGGCTTGTAGAACTCTCCTCCCCTTCCATCCTTTCCCCTTAACCCCCCACCACACCCCCTTACACCCCCCGCCCCCACCCCTACACACACACAACAGGCAAGCTACACACATCACAACACACCCTACAATCCTCAACCACACACCCCTCTCCCTCTCACACACACACACAAACACTTGACTTGTCTAATGTCCACTTGAGGGTTCAGAGGACTTTACATTAAGTACTACTACAACACCACACACACAAATATTTCCCTACATTTTCAACAACAGAATAGCATTAAAAGGCTTGTTTTGGGGAGGATTTGGGAAGGGGGGTGGGGTTGGGGGATGGTGGTTGGGGGGTGGGGGGGGTGGGGGGGGGGGGGGCAGGTGTGTGCCATTAGGGCGTGAGTGGCGTAATGACATGAGAAGGGCACTAGGGAGAAGAAAGACCTCACCCAACTCATCATACAACCCTTGCTCACTGGATCCCAGCGCTGTCATCCATCCAAACTCACCACCAAGTTCTCCCCAGTTCTTCCTGAAGACATCAGCAGACGAGCGACTACTAAATACCCCTGAGGGTTTTTTAGAGTTCGGTTTGTTATTTTGTTTTCATTTCCATTCAGATCCAATCAGATTTGCCTTTTTTTTTTTTTGGACATTCGTTACGAAGGGGAACAAAAAAAAAAAGTTCTTTCCCTGTAATGTTTATGAAGGTGAAAAACAATAGTTCTTTGAATCACAGCGCTTTGAATCATTTACAAAGTTGAGAATGACTGCAGGCGGGAATTTACAAACAAAACAACAACAAAAAAGGGATTCACCTGTGTCACCAAACGAAAGAAGAAACGAATAATAACAACTAAACTACAACGCTTCGCGTTTTCGACCATCCTTTGGCCTTCTTCAGGCAAGACAAAGAACATTAAAGTCAATGAAACGAAGGACAAACCAGACACACTAACACACTTCTCCCTCACGGGCCAACTGGCTGCAAAATGGAACAGTTTCGATCGTTTGGATTGCACAACCAATTATGATTTCCTTCAAAACAAATTTTTTTCTTTCCACCACTCTCGGATCTGTACCAAACTTTTATGAAATTGTCTTTTGGGCCCACATCTAATCTATGTCCCCACCAATTTCGTTCCGACCAGTTCGGCAGTTTTTTTTGCGTCATCTGGCTGACTGACAGACAGACAGGACAGACAGACAGACGACCGACCGACCACAACCAACAGGCGTGGATGACAGCATAATTACCCTCCCTTTTTTCGGAAACTAAGAAATGCGCTGAAACATGACATGGATCCCAGCAACCTGGAATCAGTTCCGGCCATTGATCCTTCGCTCCGGGCCGTTGAAATACCCTCTATGGTTTTGATCGCTTCTGTACTTGATGATTTTCCACCTTGGAGTAAAACGAAAACGCTGTTTTCGAACAAAACCCGCGACTTTCATTATTCACCAGTTGTCTTTGCAGGGTATAATGGAGAGGAGGATTATCAATGGAACGTGCTGCGATGGTGGTTCAAACCTTGAGTTCGCCAGGCCGACCAGCGCAGAACAGAAGAGATTCTTCTAGCAGAGTGCAGAGGCTCTTCTGCGTCAGCATCTACTTGGCTTAAAAAAAACCAAACAAAAAAATCAATAAAATAAAATAAAATGCGAAGGGACATTACTACACCATTGGGAGCTCACTGAGGCCTCCCTCGAATACTAAAGAAGTAACTGAGGAGAATAACAGAGAGAGAGAGAGAGAGAGGAGAGAGAGAGAGAGAGAGACGACGGGGGGGGTGGGGGGGGGGGCGCGGGGTGCAAAGGACAGAGTCCGCCCTCATTATCGTAATTTGGATGTCTCTGATAAGTTTCAGTGAAACGACAATTTAACGGCATTTTAGAGTGAGTGGAGTACCGGTGATTCAGAAAGAAATTCACACACACACACACAACACACACCACACACACACCACCACACACACACACACCACACACACACACCCACACACCGTTTGCACGTCGCCGCACCACCTACACGCCCCGTTCCTCATTAATTTTTTTAAAACAGAAATTAACAGTAAAACCTCTCCTTTTTCTTCTTCGGACTCTGTTCTCCGTCTGTCTGTCCATCTGTCTGTCATGTCTTTCCTTCTCTGTGTTTCGCGCGCGCGCGCGTCGTGTGTGTCTATGAGAATAAAGAGAGAGATAGAGAGAGAGAGGAGAGAGAGAGAGAGAGAGAGATGAGAGAGAAGAGAGATGAAGAGAGTATTGACAGAGATAACGTGTGTGGTGCGTGCGTGTGTGTGTGTGTGTGTGTGTGTGTGTGTGTGTGTGTGTGTGTGTGTGTGTTGTGTTGTGTGTGTGTGTGTGTGCATGGCAATTGCGGTCATCTCACTGGCTGCAGAAGTGATATTTTGAAAGCGGACAACCCCGTCCCCACCTTCCCTTTCCCCGCCCTTCAGCGCCCCTCGCCCCACACCCCCCCCCCTCCCCCCCTCCCCCAAACCACTTTTCTCTGCCAAAGCTCCCGAGTTTCTCTCACGAACTATATCTCAGCACACACCAACACACACACACACACACACACACACACACACACACACACACAACACACACACAACACACACACACCACACAAATTGAGAAACAGACGGCTGCTGATGTATTCATAAATATTCCCGACTCTTATCATGGCTGCATCTTTCAACTTGATGTCTTAGCAATAATTGTAGAACCGCTAAAAACTCTATTTTAAGTCAGTTGATCAGTCACAATCAGTAGTACGTTCGCTCAAGTCCTGCGGGCCCTTCTTCTTTTTCTTAGATCCATTGCATTACTACTACTCCATTACCTTTTTTAAAGGTCGTCCTTATAGAAGAGCTTTAAAAATACAAAAACACTTTCCGTCTCAAAAATAGTTCTCCGTGTCTCAAAAATATATAGGCATACATTGGTATCAGGACCTGTTTCCATATGACTTAGGGGCATAAAAATGGCAATGTCAATCTGTTTCAATGAATTAGACCAGAAAAAGTTGTAATAACATGTTTGAAAATTTTTTTTTTTACTGAGTGAGGGGGAAATTACACGTCAAATTACTCCTTAATGAGTTGGAGCCAAAGTGGTACATGTCACCGTTTTCTTTATGACTTAGGGTCAAAGTTACACGGGAATACTTTCCTCTGTGTGTGCGGCGTGCGTGCGTTGCGTGCGTGTGTGTATGACTTTCGACCAAAGTGACAGAGTTACACAAAAAGGTGCCCCTTCTTCTGACTTAGACCAAAGTTACAAGCAGACCGCACCTGCAATGACTTTAGACAATGTAAAGGATCTTTATGACTTCGGGGCAAAGTTAAATGTAAAGTTTTGTCATGACTTTTGGAGCAAAGTTCACGTGATTTTTTTTCTCTTGCGTCGAAGAATTGTAGAAAGAAACTCGTGGAGATCGTGGCAAGCAGAGAGTCCTCCAAAGAGAAGCCCCCTTGTCAAGCGAGTGTTCGGCCCTTATCCCTCCTGACACTCTAGGGGGGTTTGGGCCACACACCCGGTTCATGACTCCGGATGTCCCTCTGCTGCCCTTTTTTTTTTTTTTTTTTTTTTTTTTTTCCCTCATCTTGGGATGAGCCATGACTGGGATTCGAACCCATGCCCTTCTGGGACATGCTCATATTTTCCACTTAATGACTCGCGCACTACCCCTGAGCCACAGGGACACCTGATATTTGTAGGAAGTTAAGCCTTATGAAGTTCACTTTTGTTCCCCTCCTTGACCAGATCCACTTGAACCACCTTGAACACTCCTCTCTGCCGCTCCTTCTTCTTCTTGCTTCTGCCATCTTTGCTTTCAGGGCTGAGGTTTTTTTTCCCTCCCTGCAACTGAGAGCTGTTTTCATGAGGCTGTATGCAGACTTCCCCCCACAACCCCCCCTAGCTCCAATTTCTTTCTGCAGTGAGACTTTGACCTGATGCCTTCCTTCTCCTCCTCAGGCTGTTTTGCCAGATCAGCATACTTTTTCAGTTCTTGTAGATCTGAGCTGCCTCCATTCTGCTTCTCATATGGCAACCGTGAGCTCGATCATGATCAGCTGCTTGGTTTGACTGAGAGTGGACTACTATGTCTGGGTCTCTCATGCCACTCTCTTGCTGATAATCTCTGGGCGTGACCCCTATTCCATTCTGGGAGGTCTGCTGTGCACTCCCAAGGGTCATCTGCCCCGCCATCCAGCAGACTCTGCCTGCATTTTCCGAGTGGCAATACTGTGTTCTTGGCCCTTGCCTTGGCCTGCCATCTGCGGCGTGCTTTTCGCTGCCTCCTGGCCGTGAAGAATGTTTGCTGGGGTGCTTTTTGGAGTCCTGTGATTGATTTCCCCTTTTGTGTGGTTGGTATAGCCCAGACGTACTTGTACAATCTCTTTGAGCACTTGGTTGTGCCTCCATGTGTACCTTCCTTGGCCAGGGCTCAAACTTACTTACATGAGCTTAGGACATGCTCCACTGTTTGTTTTTTTCATGGCAAAGGGGGCATGAAAGGATCGTCTGTTTTTTCCCCCACACTTCACCAGGTTTGCATTTGAAGGCAGAAGGTCATATGCAGATCTGAGAATGAAGCCTGATCCTGAGAGGGGGCCATGTGCCAAATGTCATTCCAAGTTGAGGCTTCTTTGGAGTGCATTCTCCCCGTTCTCCCACGTTGTCCATTGCCCTTGCTGGCTCTGTTGGACTCTGCTTTTTGGAGTCTTTGTTTGGTTTTCCTCTTCCTTCTTTTCTCACCTCCCTGAATCCATCATGTCTCTTTTTTGGCTTTTCCTTTGGCCTTTGACCCACCATTCAGTTTTGGTCACGCCACTCCCCCCCAGTCCCTTGTCTGTTGGTCTGTGTGTGTGTCCTGTTATTTTCTCTGATCTTGAGACTTTCTTTTGCAGAATCCATCGCCTCTTGAAACTTTCCATTTTCTGCCTGTCTTCAGCTGGGGCTTGATTGCTTCAAACCACCTTGTCTCCTGAGAAGGTCCTCCAGCATTGCTTTTGAAGTCTGATCTTTCCCTGCTTTATATTCCTCCCGGATGGATTTCAGTGGTAGTTTCAAGCTTTGCTTGGCGACAGTACAGCGCTATGTCAGTCAGACAAGGTGGGACACAACCAAACCATCATTTCACTTTGGAGCAAAGTTCACGTGACTTTTTTTTTTGTTCTTCTTGCGTCGAAGAATTGTGGTCATTAAAGAGAACACAAACTCGTTTTACAAAATAATCAATTTAAACATCTACTTTAACCATACTACCACACACAGACCACCAAAAGCAGCTGGGGCTTCTTCTTTCTGTTCCTTTTGTTTGTTTGTTTTTTTCTTTCTTTTTTTTTTTTTCTTTCTTTTTTTTTTTTTTTCTTTCCTTGTTTCCCCGCCTTCTTTGTCTTCTTTTTTTGGCTTTTCACGCCCTTCTTTCTTTCCTTCTTTGTTTCTCTTCTTTCTTCTCTTTCCTTTCTTTTCCCTTCGTCGCTCCCGGTCTTTCCTTTCTTTCTTTTCTGCTTTTCTTTCTTCTTTCTTTTTTTCTTCCCTTTCTTTTTTTCTTCTTCTTTTTTTTCTTTTTTTATTTTGTATTTTTTCTTTTTAACGTAGAATCCTGCTACGCTCACGAAAAAAAAAACCCGATATAATAACATTACAGAAAAATATCTTAGGGAGCTTCAAACAATTCAAGATGGAATTTTTTTTTTTACATTTTCTGACACATGAAACATTTTCAGCTGTAGCTATTATGTTGCACATAACGGCATAGCTTCACATCAAAAACCGAATCAAAGGCAAACCGTGTCGTCAAACAACCCCTCCTTAACCCTGACGTCAAACTATGAATAAGTAGAAGCAGTTCTTATCCAAGCCCCCAGAACTCCCTACGTATCCAGTATTGACCTAATCAAGATATCTCACAGCCATCGATAGTTAGACAAACAATGTCTTTAAGCATTGCCTGGTGCTCTTGTCTGTGTGCGTGAGTAACATTGAAACGTTCGCACCTTGAGCCTTAATCACACGTAAATTTCCTTTGTGACCTTAGCTCGTTTTGCACTGTCTGTAGTCACGCTTCATTGATCTCATTTATGTATCCTTGGAACCCAAGTCTGCACTATCCAACTTCTCTGTATTTTGAGTGCTCTCCTCTCTCTCCTCATGATTTTGAGGCGATCTTTTACACAATAAGGTTTCTCCTTGACAACCGAAGGCCCAAAGTTAGATGTTACACATTCTTTTTTCTTTTTTTTTTAAAACACGCCGATTGTTACATGTCCAGTTCCTTGAAAGGCTAGTGGCCGAAGTCCACTTGCCTAGCAAGTTGTCTCAAGTTTCCCCCCTCACTCTCTGTACAAGTATAAACCATTGACCCACTGCACCATTGATTTCAAAACGAAATACACCGTCATAGTCATAAGACAAAACGTTGTAAAAAAACAACTTGTAATCCAAAACGCAGAAAAGAGAGAAAAAAAGCCCCACCCCCCCCCCCCCCCCCCCCCCCCCCCCCCCATCACAAAGAAAAAAAACGCCCCCCTCCCCCCCCCCACCTCCCCCCGCCCCCCCCAACCAAAACCAACCAACCACCAACAAACAAAAAAAAAACACAAAAAAAAAAAAAAAAAGGAAATTTCCGTCTTTGTCATATTTCATCACCCTCGATAATTTACAGGCAGATTATTTCACATCTCTTCAGAAATTGCACAGACACAATCAACATGGGGGTTCTGGTTGGGTTTATTTCTAGTGTTTCTAAGTTTCATTTTGAAAGAGCTTTCACATAGTTTAAACTGATTATTTTTTTTGGTTTAGCTATTAATCATCACACAATAACAGATTAAAAAAAATGACCATGAATAGCAAACAAAAATAAAAACAAACTAGAAAACAAACGCTCCCTACAAGACAAAAACAGGTTGGGACAAAATTTTGCAGAGAATCAATACTAATACAATACGATAGGGAAAATGAAACAATACCTTTTCCCCCACCTACCTTTCTTCTCTCCCCTCCCCCCATCGTGTCCGTGTCCCCTTCTCTCTCTCAACGACTCTTTCCTTTTCCTTTTTCGTAAAAAAAAACCCAAAACAACTCGTATACACAAAGCCATCACAGACAGGGCTAGCAGCAGCAAGAACAGAGCTTTTTCTTTCTGGGGGGATTATCAATGGTAAGCTAAATTTCAAACCCTCCATAAACCTTATGCTATTTTTTCGGAGTATTACCTACAAGGTCTTACATTCAACGAAAAAACCCACCACCCCCCACAAAAAAAGAAAAAAAAAAAACACAAAAAAAAAAAAAAACAAACACAAAAACACAACAACACAACCACAACACCAAACGAAACAACAAAAAAAGCAACCAACCTACAAATCCCTCCTAATTTACGACTACGAATACTTATATTCTCAAGTTATTAGAACGGCGCACTCAATCAAGTGGTCGAAAATTTGTATTAACAGACCGCGTTTTTTCATATACAGTTTCAAACTGCGTGCATACTCCTTCTCTTTCGTTTTCCCCCCCCGTTCTATAATCCTGTCATATCCACCGAAATGTCAATGCCTAATCTCCGTATGGCATCGCAAGAGTTTACCGCCCTGTACCGTGTAACGACCATGCAGCTTATTGTTGTGTTGTGTTTGTTTCTGAGCCTGGGATCATTCTTTTTTGTCTAAACCTATCTACGGCCCATTGCCAGACACAACGTGCAGGTGCCACAGCCCTCATATGTCCCTTTTGCGGTCGGCTGGGCTATAAGCAACATCATCGATCTGTCCACGTGAAAAGCCGAGTCTGTCAGCTTCCAGGGAAAAAGGTAAAAGACTATTAAAACAGAGACGAGAGAGAAGAGAAGAGAGAGGAGGAGAAGAAGAGAGCAGTCAATTTTTGAAGAGGGAAGAAATTCGAGGAGAGAGAGAGAGAGAGAGATAGAGAGAGCAGCAGATAGACTACAACCATGAGAGAGAAAGAAGGAGAGAGAGGAGAGAGGAGCGAGGGGAAGAGAGAGGGATCGATAGTAATTAGAGAGAGATGGGGTCAACTTTGAAAGGGAGAAATTCCGTAAGATAGGCATAGAGAAGAGTCATAGATCGAGAGACGAGCTACGAGACAGAGAGGCAAGTAGACGAGAGAGATCAAAGTCAGAGAGGATGGATAGAGTGGTCAATCAAAATCATCATTTATTCTCTCACAAAAAAAAAAATATTCCTAAAAGGAAGTTTTGATCAGGAGAGAGATCTCGCCGAGTGACGAGTCATACGAGAGTACGTCATACGAGAGAGCTAACTGAGGAGCTCACGAGAGCAGAGAGAGCCAGGAGAGAGAAGAGGCCCCCCCCACGAATCGACAGCAGACGCATCCTTCGTTGCTCGTCAGGGGTGTCGATCTGAAGAACCCAACCATGGAATACACAAAAACATCAGGGGGTCCGCGCACCCGCGTCCCTAAACCTGAACAGAAGCAAGTCCAAGCACACTCCACCTATCATACCGCACCGCAGCAAACCACTTAGCACACCCATCCCACTCTCCGTATCTTATCCCGCCCCTCCCCCCCCTCTACTCCCGCGAATCCGGGCCCCCGCCATCGAAAGCCACGTAATTTCTTGCCTGGTTACACAGGCACGCGCCCCGGGTGAGCGCCCTGCCCCCAAGAACCCATCCTGCAGACACAGATTCAGTATGGAAGGTGGGTCGTCTCGCAGAGGCACGCAAAGTCTGTCCAACACGTCCTCGTACTTCTTCACCGATCCATCCCGTACAGATGCAGATCTGTAGACTTCTATGCTTTATCACAGGACAAACAATCACAACAAAACACGAAACAAACCCAACCCCCCCCTCCCCCCAAAAAAAAAAAAAAAAAAAAAACCCAAAACCCCCCTCCCCACCCCAAAATCCAAAAATAAAAAACAATAAAAATACCAAAAAACAAAACACACAACTCCTACCTTTTCGCCATGATTGAGGCGGTAAAGTGTCTTACAGTCCCTAATCTTCCAACGTTCGCTTGACCTCCGCCATCCAGCACGACTCGTTTCTGTCACGGACGATTACCAATTATATGTGGATCAGAAGTAGTACGAATAACAAACAAAAAACAACAACAATGCATGATAAAATGATAGTAGTAGTAGTATTAGTAGTAGTAGTAGTAGTAAGTAGTAGTATATAGTATTTGCAGTTAGAAATATTTGAAGTTGTAGTAGTACAATAATGAGAGCACGAGGAGGATGAAGATGAGGCATGATCGGTGATGAGTAATGGACAACAACAACAATAAGAAGTAACGATAATACAAACAACCAAAACAATAATAATAATAATAAAGATTAAAGTTTGTACTACTAACAAGTCCAATCATTACATACGCTGAAATAAGAATGCAAGATACTAGCACGAATGCTTAGGAATTCTGATGATGTACACTAACACAAGTAATCCAATCTAAATAATCCCAACGTCAATACCCACACCAACCACCTATCAAACCACATGACACACCCACACACTCCACTCACACACACCAGACACACCACACCACACCCACATATATATAACACACACACCCGCACCACAACACCACAACCAAACACACCACCGCGCCCGCAATGCGCGCGCGCGCTACCAGCATGCGGGGAGAGCCGACTCCTCTCTCTGTCTTCTATCTCACCCTCTTCCTACTCTCTTCCAACTTCAACTTCACACCAAATCACCCCCTTCACACAAATTTCTCCACTTTCACCGCACACACAACTTCAAAACAACAAAATATCAAACTATCACCCCCCCCCCCCCCCCCCTCCCACACACATACACAAGCACCGGACAAAATCACCAGTAAGGTAACTGGTGGTATAGATTTGCTTTCGGGCCTGGAGTTTACTCCTCGTGGTACCATAAGAATCTCTTGGCTGATCCGATCCCAGGATTCCGCCATCTTGATCCGGAATCCGCACCACGTAGCCCACCCCCAACTTTTAACACTACGTCCTGGGCCAACGTTCTGGTCTTTCTACCAAATATTCCCTAACACTTGACTCGGGATGTTGCCGCAGTACTCTTGTACCTATCAAAACTTAAGGGTAGCAAAAACCGTTTACTCCTTAGCGGAAGTCACAAACCGAAAAATCAACATCATTCTTTTCTTCCACAACCATCACAACTTTCTAACACATATTGTACGCGTCAATCTTTCTTTCCTTCCTCAGCCGTCTCATACGTCTCGTCATCTACACTGAATCTCCTTCCCGACGCAACAAACCCATAGTTTTGGACCAAAGCAAACAAAACAAAAACCCAATGAATCCGTCAACAGAGTCATCATTTCGATATTATTCATCTTATTCCACTCCTGTCCCACCTCCCCCATACTCCTCCACGTTAACGTATTATCCACTATCATCATCATTTTGAGTATTCGTATTTGTTGTTGTTTAGGCAGTCATCACACTCAAAGATTCCTCTGTGATTCCCCGCAACTGTCACATCCTCATTCGCAGCGGTACAAGCTTATTATTACCTCTTTTCAAGTAAGCGTCCACTTCAGAATTCCAATCCCCTCCCTTTTAAATTTCTCGAACTCCGTTGGATGACATAAACAGTTTTAAAAGCAATAATGGAAAAAAACCAACTGCCCTGACCTCTATTCCTTTCTGGCATTCAGCATTATCGAGATTTTCTGTCTTCAAGAACTGAATCTCACAACCAGCGACAACACAACCCTCGAAATATAAATATAGCTATATATGTACTCACATGTCTGGGGGGTGGGGGTGGGCTGGGTCGAAATACTGGACAACTATTTTCCCTCCCCCCCCCTTCCTTGTTACAGGGACGTTACCCCCACACAAGAGAGGATTCCTTGGTCTCTCGCTCGTCCCTCTCTCTTTCTCTTCTTCCCGCTCCTTCTCTCTTTCCTTTCTGTGTTCTGCCAAACGCCGACCGCAACACCAATGAAGCAACAACGAAGAGCCTCTTTATTCATCTTTATTCCTATTCATGTTCAACCCGGCTTCCGTCTCGCCTCTCCTCTCTCTCTACCCCCGCCCTCTTTTTCCATGGTTGTTTTTCTTATGGTGGTATCATGACCCACGCACCTAGATGTACCCCCAATTGTCCGTACGCACTGCCAGAAACAGACGTTATACGTATCATCTGCGCCACGTCTTCGGTACTGCACACAACTGCACACCAGTGCCCCTTGACCAAGAACACCTTGCACTCGAGGAGTGCCCCCCCTCCCTCCTGTAATCTTTAGCCATATAACTCGTGCACTGCAGTGGTCTTTTTTTCTGTGCCAGAGCACTGGGCCCGGGCCGTCCGCTTGCCCCCCTTCTCCTCTCCCCCCCTCCCCTCCTCCCCCATCCCCTTCTCCCCCATTCTCAACCTGTTCAGAAATAATAAAGCCCACACAAAGCAACCAAACAAAACAGAACCCAATCCAAATGTACAGTACAATTAAAGGCCAGGTGCTAACTGCATTCAGTCTCTTCCCGCGCCTTACAGCGAGGATATGCACTTCATCACGGAAAGTACATGCACACAAAAGCAGACTGCAACTTCTCCACAAACGGTACCACCACCACACCTTCAATTAATTACTAGCTAATCACCCTGCCCTCTGACTTCGCTCACGCCGTGCATCCGACGGTGGGCAGTTGTCCATGACGGACGGCTGGGGGGGGGGGGGGA
>JADBJO010029813.1:0-18600 GCA_016801955.1 Conus betulinus
CCCTCTTGTGAATAAGTGATTGCTCTTCTTTGTCGTTGTCCTGATGTTGTTTTCTTCTTCCTCAATTCTAAAAGAGTACGAACGCGTCTGTTTTGTCTTGTGATTCGTTTGTCATCATTTTCTTTTGCGGTTCCTATTTATTTTGCATTTAAAATGGGTTTGAATTTCCCGCCTGGTCATTAATCCCTCACATTGTCACTAGACTCCTGAAATTCATAAGAAAAAGAAAAGTGCAGAAAAGGCGGCACCGTGATTCACCCCCTCTAATCTGGATCTGCACAATATGTCCGCACCAAAAATCTTGATGGGATTCTATTGGATCTAAGAGTCCCGTCAAAAATCAACTCGCCGTAATCTTACTGAGCGGTTTATTCTTCTGGATTCGTTCGCTCGACTTCGGATCCCTAACCGAAAGTTAAACATTATTCGGGTGACGAGCGAACTACGTTCCTACTATCTTTCGATCCAAGTTTTGTTTATTAATAAAATCGCTCAGGGTAGGTTTTTTCCTCCAGGGAAAATGTATACAATTTCCGGACAAAACAAACAAAAGTAAATCCCCAATTCAACCGGTGCTGAGGTCTTTATTTGATGGTAGATCTACACCACAGTTTCCATGGATCAAAATCGTCGTAGAACTCGTCCTTGGGCGTTATTCTATCTTTTCTACCGTAAACAGGAAAAAAATCGATTCGGTAGTTGAGGTAATCATTTGAACAGACAAACAACGGTACAAACTAGTTCAAAACCCATCGAGCGCAGGTCGAAAACTCCGTTGCAACGTTACTATTAAATGAAAACAATAATTCCGCATTTATAACATGCCGCAGTGCAAGGCTTAGTCACTTTTGTTTTTCCCACGAGAAATTTTCCGCGATGTTTCTGTGAATACCGATGCGAGGGCGGATGGGCGAAAGATGAAGACATCCACAATATTGGTTGGGTGTGGTGGGCTTGGGGTTTCAACAAACGGGTGGTGCGTTCATATACAAACGGCCGAGGCTTGTGTGCAGCTATCAGTACTGACCTTTTTCCTACTTTGTTACCGTCGTCTGTCATTTACCCTTTCATACGCATGGCATGCTACTTGGGTGAAACATGTGCGCCTGTTCATACACATTTGCTACCCTTTTACAGCGTAAGTGTTGTTCGATCAACAGCTCGATTTAAGGCTGTCATGTTTGTTTCCCAGCCTTACCAACGTTTTTGTGTCTATCGTTTCACTGCATCGTGTATGCTCACAACATGTCCTTCTTCGTTCGTTCCTTTTATGGCCACATGGTGTCTTTCAGTTCATTCAATACCACAGCCATTACCACACATTTAACGCCAATGTACGATCGTTGCGCGAAATGTTCAAATTATCGCGCACGTGTGGCTCCTTTTATAACATATGGTCCCATGTTTCCTCAGGCCAGAATTACACTTTTGTTCGTGTTTAACTCACATGTCCTGTTCGAGCTCTAACTCGTTTTGCTCTCTTTTTTCTTCTTTCCTATATCTTTCTTTCTTTTGGGAACGCACAGTTTCAAGTTTATCGCACGCTTGTCGCGCATCTTGCGACACATCCGTTCGATCACACACCACGTTTTGCTACTTTTTGTTTCGGGCTGTTTGATTACCCACCTGTATCGGTCGTTCAAAACAGCATTGACATCTAGGGTACTTGGTTGCGTATGCTACGTTTGGTCCTGTTCCACAACAAGATTCCTTCATCATCGGCACAATGTTTTCTCTATTGACCACTAAGGCTTACACTGGGGGAATCTGTTTGCAGACGCTCTTCAACTCCCTCATGAACCTTTTCTTTCTTCTTCTTTCTTCTTTTTCTTTCTTGTCTTTCCTTTTCCTTTCTTTTTTCTTTTCTTTTGCTTTCTTTTTCCTCTTCCTTTCCTGCCTTTTCTTTTCCTCGTGTGCTGCTGTGAGTTTCGTCTTTTCTTTTTCTTTTTTCGTTCTTATTCTTTTGTCTTTATTTCTTTTCTTTCTTCCGTTCTTTTCTTTCTTTCGTTTCGTGTCTCTTCGCCTTTCTTCCTTCTGTTCTTCTTTCTTCTAGGTTTCTTCTTCGTTTCTTCTTTTCTTGTCGTGTCTCTTCTTTTTCCGTTGCCTTCCTTTCCCCCTTGTTCCCTGAAGTTTCTTCTCCTTCTTTCTGCTTCTTTCTGCTTCTTTTCTTCTTTTCTGCGTTTTCCTTTTTCTTTCTTCTTCTTCTCTTCTCTTTTCTTTTTCGTCTCCCTGCTTTCGTTTTCCTTCCTTCTTCTTTTCTTCTCTTCTTCTTTGTTCTAGTTTTCTGTTTCCTTGTTTCCTTTCTTGCCTCCTTTCCTTGCTTGCTGTCTCTTTCTTCTCTGTCTGTTGCCCTTTTTCTTTCTTTTCCTTTGCTTTTCCTTTTCTTTTTCCTATTTTTTGTCTTTTTTTTTTTTGTTTTGTTTCTTCTTTGTCTTCCTTTCCTTCCTTTCTTTCCTTCCGTGTCTCTGATCTGTCTGTCATGTGTCTTTTTTCCATGTTCCCTTCTCTGTGAGCCACCACCATTGGCGTAACCCCCATGGCCGCCATTTGTGTTCTGCTACCCCCTTATGCCTCTGCCCGGCACACAGCCACGCCACACCCACAATAGGCCTGGGGTGGCAGACCGCAGCAGCGGCAGCCCACAAGAGCATGGAGCATCAGGTCATCCCGGCGAAAGGGGAAGCAATCCTTATAGAGACTGATTTCCCATCATCAGTTGCTCTGGCATTCATTGATGATCTCGTGCCCGACTGTCCTCTTCCCTTTTTCCGCCGCCAGAAACCCCGCCCTAGGAAGAGGCGAAAACGTCGATATGTTTGCAACCAGCGTTCTTTCCAAAGGATCCAGCTTAACCCTCTTCATATATCGAAGTGTTTTCCTACTGTGCCACCGTGCTGTTGCCCATATTTTTTCTTGTTTCGTTCCACACTATCTTTTCTTTCTATTTCTTCTTTATTTGCCCTTTCTTTGCCTTTCTTTCCGTTTTCTTTTTTTTCCCCTCTTGCGTGGCAGCTTGGTCCGGGTGTTGTCTTGGTGCGGGATGAAAAAGCAAACAAAACGGAGGGGCGTATGGTCGCTTGCAAGGGGGTCCTTGTGTCTGGGCAGGGCGAACGGGGGCCGCGCGACCTCAGGATGAGGTAAGAAGTGATGAAAGGCCAAAGCAGAAGACGAGAAGGGGAGGAAGGCGTGTTAGGAAGATGAAGCCCAAAGGGAAGAAAGAAAGAAAGAACGAAGAACAGAAAAGAGAACGGCGGCAGGGGCCGCTGGTCCCGGGTCGAAGGGAAAGAGAAGTGGAAACGAGTGGGAAAGGAGCACGAAAAAAAAACAAAAGACAAACTGGAAAAAGGGCAGGGGGAGGGGCAGCAGACAAAAAGGCAGGAAAGAAGAGGGGAAAGCAGGGGAGAGCAGGAACGGGCGAGGGGCAGGAGAAAAGCAGGAGGGAGAAAGAGGAAATGGGATGGAGGTAGTAGGATTACTGAGAAGGTCAGAGTTAAAAAGGTTAGGGACAAGATGGACAGAAAGGTTCAGGTAGAAAGGCATAGACAGCACATGGAAAATGTAATAGTGGAGAAGGGAAATGGAGGGCCAATAAAAAAAAAGGAGAAGAAATTGAAAAAAAAAAAAATGAAACGCTGGAGTGTACGAAGGAGACAGTAGGAAGACTGTAATATCCGAAACGCAAGTCTGAAGTACCCGGCCGAAAAAAAGATAGGAAATCTGGGTCTTAAGAGAATGGAAAATTCGAACACTAAATCGGGTCGAAAAAAATCATAAACAATGGAAAAGGAAGGGAAAATATGACAAACACGGGGGAAAATGTAAAACAAAAACAAGACCAGAAAGAAAAGCGTGGAAAAGAAGTAAACGTCACAAAAGAAAAAGACCTAAAAAAACAAAAGAAAATATAACAAACAACCAACCAAACACACAAATCCAAAACCATTATAGGGATTAGAAAAATGGTAGTAAGAGTATTTAAGATTTCGGCAAATGTAGGAAAATCGAGCTGGGACAATAAGCGGAACACATGTCTCCATATGACTACAACGCCTGCGGAACACAGACCACGCAAAACTAGCCCCAATTGCAGTCAAATTGGCCACCAACACGTGGCGCGCCCGACCACCACCCTATCACTACCGAGGCCCAGGCCCCTGTACCCCCAACTGGACCTAAAGCAGGACAACGTGTACAAAAGGAAACGGTCCTACCCACACCGCACACCCTGTAACACCAATTGGCACATCTGTAAACGATAATAAAAGCGTCGAAAAATGCACACAAAAAACGTGAAAAGTATGGCAAAGTATGTATAAAGATAGGGAAATAGTAAAAGGTAGAAAAGCTAGTATCGAAAAAGTAAGGAAAAGGATATGGGAAATTTAGTGAAATATGAAAAAGTATAAAAATACAGGAAAGTAGGAACAGATACTAAAAAATACGAGAAAGTAGCGAAAATGTAAGTGACAGTTCGAAAAGGAAATGGGAAAAGTAGGAAAAGGAAAAGGAAAAGAGGGAAAAGGAAAGTGTGGAAAAGTAGGAAAAGGAAAAGAAGAAAATGACAGGGGAACAGTAAGGGAAAACCAGAAAAGTATGCAAAGTGAAAGGGAAAAGTAGAAAAGGAGAAAGTAGGAAAAGAAAGGGAAAAGTAGGAAAAGAAAAGTAGGAAAAAGAGAAATGAAAAGAGTAATAAAGGAAAGGGGGAAAGTATGGAAAATAAACCCAGGGTAAAAATATCGAAAGGAGACAGGTGTAAAGTAGACGCGAGAAGGGAAAACGTAGGATAAAGGAAAGGGAAAAAGCAGGCAATAGGAAAGTACGAAAATGAAGGGCAAGGTAGGAAACAGAAAGGGAAAAGATCGGAACAAAGAACAGTAGGCAACGGAAAGGAAATAAGTAGGAAAAGGAACGTAAACAGTAGAAAAAGGAAAAGGGTTAGGAAAAGGAAAGGGTAAAAAGTATGAAAATGACAATAGGAATGAAAGCGGAAAAGTAGGAAAAGGAAAAATAGCGAAATGGAACGGAAATTATGAAAAGGAGAAGGGGAAAAAGGAAAGGAAATTTAAAAGTAGAAAAGGAAGGGGAAAATATAGAAATGAAGTGGTGGAAAGTGGAACAATGGAAAAGGCATGGACAAGAAGGAAGAGAATGGACAAGTGGAAAGGTATTGAAAAACCTGAAGTAGGACAGAAAGCAGTAAACGAAGGCCGTCAGTAGGAAATGGAACAGTATGACAGTTCGGGAACTTGAACAATGTAAGGACAAGGTATGAGACATCCGTAACTGATAGCAATTTTAACCATAAACAGTGAACATCCACAGAAAAGAAAAGGAGGGAATCAGCATGAAAAGGAGAAGGAAACTGGAGAGGGTATACAACAGTACAGAATAATAGCATAAGAGAGAGGCGAGATGAGAGAGTAGAGAGGACTAGAGAGAGAGAGGAGAGAGAGAGAGAGATAGACCTTTGACACTTTGACACTTTTGATATTTGTATTGTCATTACCATGAGTCTTTTGACAATGGGGGAGAGGTAACGAACGCAAAACATTCCCTCGGACCTTTCCTGCAACCAAATATACACTTTCATCCGAGTGTGTAGCAAATCCAAAGTTACAAAAACAAATATATTCGTAACATTTTCGGTCCCATGTCTCACCTCACGCACATGATCATGCAGTAAAGTTTAACCCCCCCCGCCCCCCCCCCCCCCCCCCCCCCACACCACACACACTGCACACACATCCACAGCCGTAATACTGCTCTACCATCCACTGAAATCAAATGATACTTGGTATTTTACCGATCTCTTCAACTTGTAAAAACAAAAAAAAGAAGACGGACGTCGACATCCACTGGAAATGGACTAATCTTTATTGTATTTTACTGCTCTGGTCTTCACATCAGCCCTTCGATAATATTCATTCAGATATCTCTTATAAATGTATTATCATAGACTTCACTGCCTTTTCATTCTGCCTACACTTATCCAATGCTTCCGCGATGAATTGCGCAAATGTAGTAAGTACGCGGTTCAATCATCTGATGATACACGCCAGCGCATTTGGTCCTTTTCGCTATATCTAGCTTGGAAAATGAAACAATTTGCCCCGGCTCTTCATTATAAGCTTTACAGTGGAACAGACCCCTGTTCTCGTCATCAATCATGCCCTGTCTCACATTCAGGACAGGAGATTCTGTGGGATGTTTCACAGTCAAACCATCTTTTGTTCGCATTTAAACCTATAAGTCGCCTCAACCTAAATGCTTGCTGTAATTTATTCTGTTCCATCTATCTGTTAGACGGCTGACGAAACTTTTCCGATTGAACACTTCTTAAAATGAGGAAAAAACCAGCGAAATTTTTTCTTTACTTTCCCTATCTGTAGTGCCAATTCTGTTAAAAATAACAATGTTAAGCAATAAACAGTTACATCCCCGACAATGAAACTAGTTGCTCCTTCTACTTCCTGGGTCCATCCCCACTATTCCAAACCCTTTTCCTGAAAGTCCTTCTTTTAACTTTATAGCCCAGTTTGAGATAGAGAGCAGTCAGAGAGAGAGAGAGAGAGAGATAGAGAAGATAGAAGAATTAGAATAGATAAAGTTAAATAAGCACCATTGAATATAAGAGAAAAGTGTAGCTGACCATTCGGAAAATTTACTGCTAACCCTAAGAAAAAGCAAAAGATGCGTGGAAAAGTTTACAAAAGTACAAGAGTGGTGGCCCTTTTGGACCAACACTCGATACCCAACCGAGTCAGAAAACAGCCATGGCAAAAGAACCGCGTCCGCAGAAATAACCCTGGTATATGAAGATGATTAACGAAGTAAGACGCGCAGGACGACAGTAATTATAGAGGAAGGAGAGGGACATTAAATGTGAGTGGTGGAGGGCGTGGTTTATGAGACAGATGAGATACTGACAACTGCAAAGTGATGTCAAAACGTAGTGTGATGAAGTAGGCTACGGTGTGGTGGTGTAAGGTGACTGTGTTGCTGGTGTGGTGTGGTGGTGTGTGTGTGTGAAGTCACGTGATTTGAGTGGCTAGAGGTCTTACCTTGTTGCTCAGAATTTTGGGCATCGTTCCTGGCACAAGTCCTCACAACGTTTGGGGCGTTGGCTTGCTATTTCACCACTACTCGGTGCGTTGCGTTGGCCGAAAAAACAATAAGTGATGCAGTTACTCCAGGTGTGGTGTTTACTAGCTTGGGAGTGTTGTATATCAGATTTTTGTTGTTATGTGACAGTGTCTCTTTTTTTTTGTTTTCGTTCGTCTTAAAATTATTTTTTTTCTCGTTATTTTTTTCCCCCCACAAAGAGCAGTTTTACGAATGATTTTGGGTGGCGACTATAGAAAAACGGGTTTGCGCATCGGAGGTGTTTGTGTGCTCCACGTGCGCCGCGCTCATGGCCCACTCACCCGCCCATGAGTCTGCTTATTAAACTACTTGTATATTTTTTCTCCTTTTATTTGTTTTTTTTTTTTTCACATTTAGCCCTCAACGCAGCATATGAATGCCTCTCTCAACTATCATTGAAGATCTTTGTTGATCTGCTCTCCTGTCAGAGCACCAAGGTGAGGTCTCCTCTCTTCTCTCTCTCTCTCTCTCTCGCGTCCCTCTCGTCTCATCTCGTCTCTCTCTCGTCTCCTCCTTCGTCTTTGTTGTACATTATGATGCAAGAATTTGTTGGCTGCAAATTAAAACGCACTTGTCTGTGTTGCTGTTTGTCCTTGTCATCGTGATTCATTGACCTTTGCCTGCGTCTAGCCAGGTTGAAGTTTTCACAGCCGCTTGCCCAGTTTGTTCTTTTCATGTGGGATTAGGCAATGCCCCTACCTGACTCGAATGTCAGCGTAAACTTTGTAGTCAAGATGGAAACGTGCACCAGGGACGAACGCCTTGAATTTGGTTGTTAATCCGACTGCGGCAAATCGGGAGCGAAAGACTGGGACCCAGAATGTGTTCAGCAGAAACTCTTGCAAAATGTTGCTCAGTCATGTTGATCTTCGTCGCAGAAATAATTATCATTATTTACAAGAAACACTGGCTATGTATAGGGCAGATACTTCTCCTATAGTAAAATTCTAGGCAATGAGTTTTTCCACCCTCAAATGGATCAGGGTTACTTTGCATAGCACACACGTGCATCATTCTGTTTAGTTGTCTTGTGTATTATTTTTGAGTAGTAGTATTACGATATCGTGGTCTGGGTGTTCAGAGTTATTGGGCTTTCGCATATTTGGAGTATCTAGTGGTTATTTTGGTGTGAGTATCGCTGTATCAGCTCATGGATTTTATGCGGTGTGTGCTTATAGTTTTGAGTCCAGTGCCTGGCAACCTGGGATCTTGCATTATGTGGGGGAGTATATTTCATTTTGGGTTTAAGTGTTGCACTATTTTGTATTGGGGGAGTATATTTCATTTTGGTTTTAAGTGTTGCAGTACTGGCTGTCCGCTATGTGGGATATGTTTCTTTTATTTTACCTTTTTTTGTTTTGATCCTGGTATTATTGGATTTTGACTATATGGGATGGTATAGTTTATTTTGATTCAAGTGTTAAATTAGGTTGAGGTGGTGTATTGAATATTACTGGCTCTTTGCCTTTGGGGGTGGTATGTATCATTCTGCTCAGCGTAACTGTGTAAACTGACCCTGGCATCATTTTTGAGGCAGGACATATCATCATGGTTCAGATGACATTCTTTACTTTTGGCATAACACAAACCTGTTTACCCATACAATTTCGGCCGTATTTTGTAAACACAGTTTGGCGCGAAAATAAGACAAATACGACGAACTAAACAAAAGTAGGGACCAGTCGGAAAAAAAAATTCTAGAGACTAAAGTGGTAGCAGGGGGGGCGAAAAACGAATGCCCCGAACCCCCCTCCCCCTCAATACCCCCCAGCCCCCCCCGTGAAAAACGAAATGTACCCCCTGCCCCTCAATACCCCCTTACCACCTCCCCACCCCCCCCCCCCCCCCCCCACCCCCCCCCCCCCCCCCCCCCCCACGGATTTACAAAGATTTGGAATTTTGTTCGCATTCTTTGCAGTGAAAATACACTCGTTTGTTGAACAGTAGGCCAATAACAGTATTAGGATAAAACAGGTCTAATAACGGGCTCTGTACCCAGCACGGTATGATGATAGTGGCGTCTGTGTGTTCTGTGACCACAGCAGTGTCTGGCACCATGAGTTCCTTCAGCTCGCCCATGACGAACCCAGTACGGAGGATTCAACTTCGGTGACCCCGGGGACCGCGCGGAGTGGCCACCGTCACCCAGGCCGGCCATGGTTCAGCCAGGTCAGTACACGGTGAGTGGTGATACAGCTGGGCAGGTGCCCCGCCTGCATGCATGCCACCATGGAGCTTGGACACCACGTTGCAAATCTTCAACAGTTAGTCCCCTGGTTGAAAGCAGTTTTTCTTTTTTTTTTTTTTTTTTTTTGTCTGCGATGTTTTCTCGTCCGCCGCGGCACGTGAGAGTGAGAATTGCGCTCACTGCCTGTTGCCAATTTCTGGACGTTCATGTTTAGGGTGTAAGGGGGAACTGAATGGCGGTACAATAACTGGAAAAGATGTCCTGTCTGATCTGCAGACCATCTAGCTTGTTTGCCCAGAAGAGATGGAGCTTTCAACAGAAGCAGACAAAGGTCAATCTGACACACACACACACACACACCAACACATGCACAACAACACACACACACCACACACACACACACACACACACACACACAACAACGCGCGCGCACGCACACACACACACACAGTGTCTGGCAGAAGTGATGGAAATCAGCAGTCGTAACACATCAGATTGAACAAACCCTTTCTTTACTATATGACTTTGTTCTGTCAGACTGGTTCATTTGGAAGCAGCGCAAAATGGGTCACTGACACAAAGTGTGTGTGTTGGTGTGTGTGTGTGTGTGTGTGTGTGTGTGTGTGTGTGTGTGTGGTGTTGGTGTGGGTGTGTGTGTGTGTGAGAGAGAGAGAGAGAGAGAGAGAGACAGAGAGAGGAAAGAGAGAGAGAGGGAGAGAGAGGGGAGAGAGAGAGAGAGAGAGAGAGAGAGAGAGAGAGCAGAAGGCAAGCACTTTATCTTGATTGTCTGATGCAAAAGACTTTGATCTTGATGGTTTGCATGGTGTGAGGCTAAGTCGTGCTGATGCTGTCACACCTTTGTGCCATGTGAGTAAAGTGTTCGGACCTTGGCTGCTGTTTGCAGCTTTGAAGCCACTTGATTCGGAGAGGCGATCTTGATCTTTTATGTTTAAGAGTGCCTGGGTGGTTTGGCTCTAACTTGAGGTGTTTTCAGATAGTGAACTTTCGAAACATGATAAAAACTCTTAACGTGACCGAAGGGCATGAGTGCACGAGGTTCCAGTTGACGTTGACTGTTTGTTACACCTCATCGAACATTACTGTGAAAGTAAGTCACTCACCTAACTTAAACTTGTTCGGTTATTCCAGTTAACTTAAAAGGTAGATGTATGTAAGCTTAAGATTATGATCCAGTTTACATATGTGATGTTTGTCTTCTTCCACTAGAACAATACCGTTTGATATTCCTGCCATCCTTTGCTACAGTCTTTACTGCTTATCTTGTAGAAATTGAAATACCCTGACAGGTACACTATGGAAAAGCTTGCTTGTTTATTTTTATTATGGTTTTTTTTTACCATGTATAGTGATGGTCATGACGACCATGAGGATAATGATCATGACAACCATGATGGGTGATTATGATGACGGCCCTGATGATGATGATGATGATGATGATGACGACCATAATGGTGGTGATGATGACGACCATAATGATGATGATGATTGTTATCGACCATGATGGTGGTGATGATGGCGATCATAGTGATGATGATGATGATGATAATGATGATGATGATGATGATGATGATGATGATGACGTCCAAGATGGTAGTGATGATGGGCGAGTTTGATGGTGGTGACCACGATAATGGCGAAGACCATGGCGGTGATGACCATGATGATGACGATGATTATGATGACCCTGACGATGGCGACCGACCTTGATGACGGTGATAATTAAGACCGTAATGTGAATACTGACCCTGATGATTGTGACGACGATAATAACGATGATGCTGCCAAAGACCATGATCACGATGGGTTGACGCGGTACGTTGACCTCTGTGTCCGGCTCAGTGCCAATGCAGATGGGCTCAGAGTCGATGGCGTTTCTCCTCCCAACATGACCTGCGCCATGTCCCCCAACCCGGTGAGCTTGCAGTGCCCCTTCTGCCAGTCCTCTACCACCACCAGCGTGGACCAGGAGGTGGGACTCCGGGCAAAGATGACCGCCTTTGCTCTCATCATTTCTGGGTCAGTACTCTCACTACACCCACACATCACACACACACACACACACACACACACACACACACACACACGCACGCACGCACGCACGCCACGCACGCCACACACACACACCACACACACACACACACACACACACACACACACACACGCCCGCGCACGCGCGCGCACACACACACACACACACACACACACAACACACACACAACCACACACACACACGCACGCACGCACGCACGCACGCACACACACACACACACACACACACACACACACACACACACACACACACACACACATGCGCTCGCACACACACACACATGCGCTCGCACACACACACACACACACACACACACACACACACACACACCACACACACACACACACGCTCGCACGCACGCACACACACACACACACACACACACGCACACACACAACACACACACACACACACACACACACACACACACGGGGCCCATACCCACACACCCATACACACACGTGTACACTCACCTCACACACATATATACAATCATAATAATGGCACAACCAGTGTTAGGCAGGTACTCAAGTTCTCACCAGCGCATTGGGCTGATGCTGTAGGTCAGATATTTTGTTATATCGTAGCCATGAGATCCTCTTCTTCAGTTCTCTCACCGAGTCGTTAAGTCATTTATCCAAACAGCTTTAGATCATACGCAGTTTGGTCTGAAAACTGTAGCGGATGTAGTGTAGCGTATATGGACTAGTCCGCACGCAGTGACACTTCCTTGATGAAACGGAAACTGAAACTCTCACTGTCCGGAGTCTGTTGGTGCCAACACTGACATTGCCGGTGACAATTCTTGTTACCCCCTCCAAGCGGGTTATGTTGTCACTCACGAGTGTTTTTTTGTTTGTTGTTTGTCCGTCAGTAAGATATCATAGCTACTAAATTTGAAAATGAAAAAAACGACCAAACGGTTGAGAAACTTGGTGGAGAGATGGAATGTGGTCTAGGGGACGTGACTCATGACAGGAACAGTCACTTTCATGGCCATTTGGCTGTTTCGGTCATTGTTAGTGTCACAGTTACCGTCACGTTCATGGCCATTTGGCTGTTTCGGTCATTGTTAGTGTCACAGTTACCGTCACGTTCATGGCCATTCCGGCTGTCCAGGTCATTGTTAGTGTCACAGTTACCGTCACTTTCATGGCCATTTGGCTGTTTCGGTCATTGTTAGTGTCACAGTTACCATCACGTTCATGGCCATTTGGCTGTCCAGGTCATTGTTAGTGTCACAGTTTACCGTCACTTTCATGGCCATTTGGCTGTTTCGGTCATTATTAGTGTCACAGTTACCGTCACGTTCGTGGCCAACCTGGCTGTCCAGGTCATTGTTAGTGTCACAGTTACTGTCACGTTCGTGGCCAACCTGGCTGTCCAGGTCATTGTTAGTGTCACAGTTACTGTCACGTTCATGGCCAACCTGGCTGTCCAGGTCATTGTTAGTGTCATAAGTACCGTCACGTTCATGGCCATTTGGCTGTTTCGGTCATTGTTAGTGTCACAGTTACTGTCACGTTCATGGCCATTCTGGCTGTCCAGGTCATTGATTAGTGTCACAGTTACCGTCACGTTTATGGCCATTTGGCTGTTTCGGTCATTGTTAGTGTCACAGTTACTGTCTCGTTCATGGCCACCTGGCTGTCCAGGTCATTGTTAGTGTCACAGTTACTGTCACGTTCATGGCCAACCTGGCTGTCCAGGTCATTGTTAGTGTCATAAGTACCGTCACGTTCATGGCCATTTGGCTGTTTCGGTCATTGTTAGTGTCACAGTTTACCGTCACGTTCATGGCCATTCCGGCTGTCCAGGTCATTGTTAGTGTCACAGTTACCGTCACTTTCATGGCCATTTGGCTGTTTCGGTCATTGTTAGTGTCACAGTTACCATCACGTTCATGGCCATTTGGCTGTCCAGGTCATTGTTAGTGTCACAGTTACCGTCACTTTCATGGCCATTTGGCTGTTTCGGTCATTATTAGTGTCACAGTTACCGTCACGTTCGTGGCCAACCTGGCTGTCCAGGTCATTGTTAGTGTCACAGTTACTGTCACGTTCGTGGCCAACCTGGCTGTCCAGGTCATTGTGTAGTGTCACAGTTACTGTCCATTTGGCTGTTTCGGTCATTGTTAGTGTCACAGTTACCGTCACGTTCATGGCCAACCTGGCTGTCCAGGTCATTGTTAGTGTCACAGTTACCGTCACGTTCATGGCCATTTGGCTGTTTCGGTCATTGTTAGTGTCACAGTTACTGTCACGTTCATGGCCATTTGGCTGTCCAGGTCATTGTTAGTGTCACAGTTACTGTCACGTTCATGGCCAACCTGGCTGCCCAGGTCATTGTTAGTGTCACAGTTACCGTCACGTTCATGGCCACCTGGCTGTCCAGGTCATTGTTAGTGTCACAGTTACCGTCACGTTCATGGCCATTCTGGCTGTCCAGGTCATTGTTAGTGTCACAGTTACTGTCACGTTCATGGCCATTCTGGCTGTTTCAGGTCATTGTTAGTGTCACAGTTGTCACGTTCATGGCCATTTGGCTGTTTCGGTCATTGTTAGTGTCACAGTTTACTGTCACGTTCATGGCCATCCTGCTGTCCAGGCCAGGAAGAGCTTGGATATACAATAAATAGAAAGCGCCAAGATATTCTGTACACCAGCATGGCAAGTAATACAATGCACTTGAATGTCTGGAATATACAATACACTAGAAGAGCCAATATACACCATACCCTGTCAACCCAGCCTTGTCATTGTCAATGTTAGTGTCATCATAACATCCACAGTGAAATGGCTCTTCATGCCAAAGTCAGTTTCACTGACAGCATCATGTCCATCGCCACACTGGACTATCCAATGCCATTGTTGGTATCACTGTCACTATCCCATCTACTGTCAACCCTGACTATCCCGTGTCGTTGTCAGTGTCACTGTCACTATCATGTCTACTGCCAACCATGACTATTCAGTGCCGTTGTCCCATCACGTCAACCTTCAACTCTGACTATCCGCTGCCATTGTCAGTGTTACTGTCACAACCATGGCCATTTCAAGCTTGACGATCAACAGCTACTGTCAATGTCATTGTCACCATCATGTCCACTATCAACCTGACTATCCTGAGTCGTTGTCATTGTCACTTTCTTCATCAGGTCCTCTGCTGACTAGACTATCCAAAGAATCGTTGTCAGTGTCACTGCTACAAGAATATACACTGTCAACCTTATTAACGAATATAATTGTATCACTGTCACTATCAAGGGTCCAGTGCAATGACTATCCAAGTTATGGTCAGTGTCACGGTAACCATGATGTCTATTGCCAGCTTGATTATCCAATGGCATTGTCAGTGCCAGAGTCGCCATCATGTCCACTGTCAACCTGACCATTCCTGTCAAAATGTCCACTGTCAACCTGACCATTCCTGTCAACCTTGGTGGTGTTGCTGTCAACCATCATGTCCACTGTCAACCTGACCATTCCACTCACCCTTGGTGTTGCTGTCACCATCATGTCCACTGTCAACTGACCATTCCTGTCAACCTTGGTGTTGCTGTCACCATCATGTCCACTGTCAACCTGACCATTCCTGTCAACCTTGGTGTTGCTGTCACCATCATGTCCACTGTCAACCTGACCATTCCTGTCAACCTTGGTGTTGCTGTCGCCATCATGTCCACTGTCAACCTGACCATTCCTGTCAACCTTAGCGTTGCTGTCACCATCATGTCCACTGTCAACCTGACCATTCCTGTCAACCTTGGCGTTGTTGTCGCCATCATGTCCACTGTCAACCTGACCATTCCTGTCAACCTTAGTGTTGCCTGTCACCATCATGTCCACTGTCAACCTGACCATTCCTGTCAACCTTAGTGTTGCTGTCACCATCATGTCCACTGTCAACCTGACCATTCCTGTCAACCTTAGTGTTGCTGTCACCATCATGTCCACTGTCAACCTGACCATTCCAGTCAGTCTGGGTGTTATTGTCACCATCATGTCCACTGTCAACCTGACCATTCCAGTCACCCTTGGTGTTGTTGTCACCATCATGTCCACTGTCAACCTGACCATTCCAGTCAGTCTGGGTGTTATTGTCACCATCATGTCCACTGTCAACCTGACCACTCCAGTCAGTCTGGGTGTTATTGTCGCCAGGTGTTGCTGCCTGCTGCCCCTGTTCTGGAGCAACCTGAAAGACTCGGTACACTACTGCAGCAACTGCCAGAAGGAGATCGGCCGATATGTGGGGTTCAGAGGCCGGTCCGGAAAGGGTCGTCGCCGATAAGAACGACGACGATGGTATCAACGAAGTGATGTTGATGATGAGGAGATAGTGATGATGACGTCGATGAAGAGGTCTACACTGACGGTTTGAACGTCAGGGAGTGGGACTGTCATCATCCTGGAAGGGTGGGAGTCTTCTGAGACCACGTGGAGTATCGGGGTCAGGGGGCAGAAGGCAGACAACTCTGGTGTCAAAATCAGAGGATGGGGTGGGGTGTGAAGGAGGGGGGGGGGGGGGGGGGGTTAGAGTCGGGGTGGGCGTGGGGATGGGACTAAGGATGGTGATGAAGGGGTCAAGCGTCAAGGCCAAATCCTCACGGGCAATAAACACGTTCATGCATTCCTTCTCTTCTTCATAGTGTGTTTGGCGTCCTGTTCCGGCCTTTCTTCTGGTGACGTGCGAGTTTACTTCAACGCGGTTACAGCCCTGATAGGGTCCTTTGCGGTAGATTGGGCTAGAAGCGACATTAACCTTACCCTCGGTCCTTTGCGGTAGATTGGGCTAGAAGCGACATTAACCTTACCCTCGGTCCTTTGCGGTAGATTGGGCTAGAAGCGACATTAACCTTACCCTTGCCTTTCTTCTCCTGAACCTTTCTCTCTAGTGACTAGGCAGTGAGAATGTAACCCCGGCATTTTTCCCCCTCTGCATCAGATGAAAAAAGCCATACCCCAAACGAACAAACCACTCAACTAGCTATGAAGTGATACATTTTGTTAGCATAGTAAAACTCTCAAGTAATGTCTGCTCCGTATCCTATTTCCGTACCTTATCAACGTTGGCGTTCCGTATCTTCCTCGGTCTACAAATTCAAGGGAAGTAGCCTCTTCTGTTTGTGCCACTGTTCCTTCCCCTGTCTGAAAAAGGAAGTAATGGTTTCTTCAACGGACAATTCAAAGGGCGGATCCAAGATAGTGGTTTTCGTTTGTTTGTATTTTTCGTTTCGTTTCGTTTCGTTTCGTTTCGTTTCGTTTCGTTTTTTTTTTTTTTTTTGTTTTTTTTTTTGATAGGTGGTCTCCATTGTGAGTGGTATCCTGCGTCGTGACTGTGTGCCTAGGAGGTGGTGACCTATGTGATAAATCGTGTACCGAGGAAGTTGCGTTCTGTATAAGCGGTGTCCTTAACAGGTTGTGTCTTATCTGCGATGGATTAGAACAGTCACCACAAAACACCATTCAGCAGCAGTCTCCTTTGTCTTGGGGCAGCTTTCTGGAATCGCTGGACAGAGGCTGCAATGGGATGGGAGTGGGTGTAGCTGGGGGGGGGGGAGTAGGGGGGGGGGGGGGGGGGGGGGGGGGGGGGGGGGGCTGGGGGGGGGGGGGGGGGAACTGGGGGGGGGGGGGGGGGGGGGGGGGGGGGGGGGGGGGGGGGGGGGGTGAGGGGGGGGGGGGGGGGGGGGGTGGGGCGGGGGGGGGGGGGGGGATCGATAGGGGGGGGGGGGAACTCCATCTTGAGGGGGGGGGGGGGGGGGTACGATCATTTCCGAGAAAGTGTTGAAAATGAAACGAGAGGTCAAACCATCAGGGAGCGGGAAGGAAAGGTGATTTATCACTGCAAATGAAAGGTCGACTGAACCCCTCCCCTTTCCCTCCCCCTTCCTCCCCCTACCCCCCCATTGACGCCCCAACACCTTACCCTAAAGATCCGTGGTCTCCAACACTCTGTTTATTTTGTCCAGTGGCTAATTTTCACATCTTTCAAGAATACATATTTATTGAATTTTTGCTCGATGGTTTTTTTTTTTGTGTGCAGAAGATGCATTTGGCTATTTGTGATCGATAGTCCTACATCTCAACTCCATCTTTGAGTGATGAAAAAAAATAGTACGATCATTTCCGAGAAAGTGTTTGAAAATGAAATGAGTGTGTATCAGTGTGTATCACCGTGTGCGCTGGAGCGTTCGATTTCATTTCTTTTAAATGTTGAAATATTAGCACATATTAAAACACACACACACGCACGCAAAAGCGCGCGCGCACAAATACAGACACACACACACGCACGCACGCATACACTTTGCTTGCATGTCTGATATAATTTCTTTTATGTGTACAAATACGTGCTTAGTGTATTCACACGCTCGAGCGCACGCACGTTTGCACACACACAACACACACACACACACACACACAAACACGCACGCGCACGCACACACAACACACACACACACACACACACACACCACACACACACACACACACGCGCGCGCGCGCGCGCGCGCACGCACACACGCACGCACGCACTGCACGTACGTGACGCACGCACACATGCACGCACGCACGTACGCACACACACAAAACCAGAAACAAGTTTGAATACTGCTTTCTGAAAAAAATAGTAAGTCACAAACCATGGGAGAGGACACGCAAATACTCAATCATGCAGCAGCAAAAGTATTGATGGGTGACAAAGTATCCTATGCCAAGGAAATGACCTTTTCTTTTTCTGCGCCAAACATTTGTTCAGGAAATTACCAAGCATTGACAGTGCACTTCGTATAAGCTTGCACTTAGTGTCCCTTGTTCATGCATCGACATTGACAACTTCTACAGAACTTGAAATACTACCTTTTGAGGAGCATCGACATTGACAATTTATATAGAACTTGAAAAACTGCCTTTTGAGAAACACAAGAAACTGGCGACAGAAAGAAGTTTTACAAAGTCAAACGATCCAGAATTTCCCAATGTTATGGAAACAGAATTAAAATCACTCACTTTCCTGAACAAGCACAACAAATAAATTCTCTAACAGCAGTAAGCACCTACACATCTGATCTGTTTAAGAATTCAGATACTGAACTCCCAAACTACAACCCCTCGGCTATAATTCAGTGTAGTTCCTGAATGGGGCACTTTGTAAAGCCGATTTGGGACACATTATACACATTGGAAAAAAGAAAATG
>JADBJO010029814.1:10000-18600 GCA_016801955.1 Conus betulinus
GAGTGGGATTCGAACCCACGCCTGGAGAACCAGACTGCGACCTGAACGCAGCGCCTTGGACCGCTCGGCCATCCTGACACTGTATACGTGTGGGGTAAAAATTATGTATATTTTTCTTAAATAAATGGTTGACCTTAATCGTTATGCGCATGTATAACTTTTTATTCTTATTTCGACAGTTTTGTTTCTCATTAAGAAAAAAAAAAATGTTGAAGTACAAACTTTTCATTATATTGGCTGTTATCACCATCAGTGTTACAAATTGTAGTTCTAAGTTACGTCCCTTAGGCTAGTTTGCCCCCATGTGCTTCCTGTGGTTTTCTTTCAGACAGGAAATTTAACTGTGTGGCTGTTTTAATTCAAGATAATTGTGGACCAAAATTTTCTTTTCGTTACGCTGAGTCAAGATGAAGCTGCTCACACACAATATGCTGACTTCGAACATCATAAAAGGAGTTACAAAAGGATTTCCATTAGGAATCGCTGTAAGTGACTGACTAAATCAGACTTGGTGTTCTACCATTTATTCTAACTCACTGACTGCCTCACAGTGTCTGTGAGTTTGACTGTGCACGTTACGGAGTTAGATTATCAGTTTCAAGTTTATGCTGGGCAAAACAAGATAGAAACATGTGTTCAGAATCACCCATATTTACGACGCTGACTGGCCTGCAAACTTTTCTGTTGTGTTTTATATTTTTCAAAGATGTAATCAATTATGACAATAAGAATAATGAAATTTAATCACAGCGAATCAGAAAACATCATAAATGATTACAAATGCCAAATAAACACTTAAGTTGATGTATTTTGAAAGAATGAAGAGAGCTGTCTTCTTTTTCTAAGTAAGTTATGCAAAGGCCTTTCTTGATGGCGGACTCAAAACTCCTGTCTAGTGTTGCCTTGTGCTGAGTGTAGTTGTAGTAGTAGCAGCAGTAGTAGTAGTAGTTGAGGGCTGGCTCGAGTGTAAGTTGGGGGTTAGACTTTATTCTTAGCTTTGAAACCGATTCATGAATATCAATGAGCATGTCACTTGTCAACTACAAAAAGGTGCGAGATCTGTAAGCCTTCCTAGTGCTGTGATAGTGACACTGTTTCTGGCATCAACTTGTGCTTTCACCATGCCTGGTTCCGGTGATAGCATATACCAAGTACCATGTGTCCAAACTGTGACATTGCAAACAGAAAGGAGTAGCCTGTGAGACGTGTGGTATGTGGTATCACGCCCATTGCCAGAGCTTTGGTACTCACTCCTACAACAAACTGGATGCCAGTGACGTTTCGTGGCACTGTATAGTGTGTGTGAAACCCAAAATTACCGCTGTACTGCCATTGACTTACATGGAGTGGAGCAGGAAAGTAGCCACATAGGTTCCCTCAGTCAGCACTCCATGGGATCAGTCTCATCTGATGTTGACTTCAAGCCCCTCCATTCTTCTACCCCATCAAGAGCCAGCCAACAAAACAAACAGAGAAACAGACCCTTAAGAATCTTGAATATAAATTTCAGATCTGTGAGAGGGAAAAGAGAGTACAAAACCCGATATTATTATTGGGACTGAAACTCATCTGGACGCCAGCGTACAGAACTCTGAGATCTTACCAGACTGTTAAGTGTTATAAAGTATACCATAACCATAAGGACAGGAATAGTGATGGTGGTGGTGTTCTCCTGGCAGTGAAGGAGGATATTCAGAGCACACTTGTGACGGAATTTGACACTGAGTGTGAGATTGTAAAGGTAAAAATTGTCACAAAAAGACCAGAAAGACACCTATGTCTGCGCCTACTATCATCAAAAGACGGGTGATAAAGAAAGCCTTATTCCCCGTCTTTTTTTTTTTTTTTTAAAATTTATTTATTTTTCTTCTGCGCACTCCTGAAAAACGCCGATAATGGTCAAAATGTTGACCGTGGGTGTACACGGAAGAAGAAGAAGTCAGGCAATTTCTTTCTTAAAAATTAGCATCAAGAGCATGTAATTCAAGTACTTTTTAAGATGAAATATAACTTAGACTTTTATTTGCTCTCTTATTAAGTTAATTAATTAAACGGACAATTTCACAGTATTCAGGAGTCCTGTGATTGTCACAGTTGTAAACTTCACAGTGGAAGCCATTAAAATGTTTGAAGATGAGATCAGGAAAAGTTGATATTTTATAAAGGTCTGTGTTCTTGTACAATGTGAGATAATCTATTAATATTGCTCCAACTCTAAGTCAATTGTGAAAAATAATAGTATGCAAATAGCATCAACATGATATGGGTTATACAGTACACACCATCCAATACTTGTCCTTTAAAAAAAATAAGATATGTTACCAATCTAGCATGCACAGCAAGCAAATATTACATAAACAGTTTCCAAGATGAAATATTATGAGCACAAGAGAGAGAAATGGGCAGAAACATGGCTGCTGAAGATGGAAACTGTAATCCACATAAGTTTATAATGTTGATGTTTCTGCAGAGAGAGCTCGCAAGATGTGTTTTTTCTGTGTACTGAAATCATTTCAAGTGAAAAAAATCTCTCTCTCTCTCTCTCTCTCTCTCTCTCTCTCTCTCTCTCTCTCTCTCTCCTTTTTCTCTTGTGTTCTTCATCACATCTGTTACATGCTGTTTCTTCACAGCCAAAGCGTGTGGAAGTACAGGAAGTGGACTTCAACCCTGACTTCATCACAAGAGTCTGCCTAAGCTGGATTTTACTGCACTCAGACAGGCAGCTGAACAGGTCAGAATTTGTAATGTGTGTAAATTATCTGACAAGTTTTCAAAAGTAACTCTCTGGCTGGTGATTCATCATACAGATGAATGTTCGCAGATCCAGCAGTATTGAGAATACCATTAGGACTTGTCTGTACCTTTATTGTGAGGTATAATTTTCTGGAAGCATTAGATCATTCCAGAGTTTCAGAGGGAAAAGGACCAGCAATAAAGTTTTCTTTTGTTCTGAGCTAAATCAGTTGTGTTTTTGCCTGAAAGAGTCAACATGTATGGGAAACGAGAGAAGCAAGCTTGGTTTCTATTCAGTGACTCTTGTCCAATAAACATGTGCTGAAGACAAGAGCTGGCCTCAAATTTATCTGAAGAGTTTACTTTTTTACCTCAGACTTCCCGATGAAGAGAATGACATAGATCTGTTGCAATGCTTGTCAATCTGTTTTCTGTTTTGTCTAAAGAGGTCGACAAACAAAAATAGCGGTAATAAGTTGTGAATATTAAAGTTATCTTTGAATTAAATCCTAATCCAACTTTTGAAAGAGCAAGCCATCATGTGCAGGTGGATATGGATAACACAAACATTAAAAACACATGCATAAGAACAAACAAAACAACAACAAAAAAAAAAAAACAACTAATAAATAAAGTGTTCATGGAGTGTGGTTCAAGCTCCCTGAGTCCCTCCGACTGTAAGTTTCGGTACTGGTTGACTGATAAAGCAACAAGAAAAGTATTGATACACACATTGCGGACATGTACATGTTTAGCTTATTATGATGATGATCTAGTGTCACTATTTGTTAAATAATTGCTTTATCTACTCTTGTGAACCCATATTTTCATACTTCTGTCTTACCACCAAACTGAAGGATGCACATTAGTTTGACTTTCAGTTCCATCAAGGAGGCGTCAATGCATGCAGACTAGTCCATAACGCTACACCATATCCGCCAAGTTTTGAGACCACACTACGCATGATTTGAAGCTCATGGATAAATGAATGAATTAACAACAAAGATGAGACAATTATTGAAGAAGAGGGTCTCGTGGCTATGACTCAGCGGATGTCTGACCTACACATTAGCCCAACACGCTGTGGTCAGACCTTGAGTGCCTACCTACCATTTTGTATATGTGTGTGTGTGTGTGTGTGTATAGTGGATGTACACGTAAGTGTATCATGTATGGGCATGGGCCCATTTGTGTGAGTAGGTGCATGTGTGTATGTGCGTGTGTGCGCGCGTGTATGTGTGTGGGCGCGTGTATGTGTGTGCGCGCAGGCATGTGTGCACGTTGTGTGTGTGTGTGTGTGTAATTTGTGGGTTTGTCAGTGTGAGCACACATATCTGTATGTAGGTTATATGTGTACATGTATATATCTGTGTGTATGTGTGTGTCTTTGTGTGTGTGTGTGTGCGTGTGTGTGTGTGTGTGACTGTGCACCTGAGTGTGTGTGTGTGTGTGTGCGTGTGTGCAGTGTGACTGCATGCGTGAATGTTCAGAAGATGACTTAGGAACAAGAACAAAACCATCAAATACAGCATATAAGTGAACGACTTAGGAACAAGAACAAAACCATCAAATACAGCATATAAGTGAACGCACCCACTCGCGCGCACACACACGTACACATAACAATGAGAACAACAACTCCTCCCCCTCAAACACATCCCATGCACACACGCCCACACACACACACACACGCACACACACGCATGCAGGCACGCACACGCATGCACGCAGGCACACACACACACACACACACACACACGTGCACACACACACACACACACACACACACACACACACACACACACACTCTCTCTCTCTCTCTCTCTCTCTCTCTCTCTCACACACACACACACACACACACACACACACACACACACCAACGCTTCCACACACATTAACATAACAAGCTGGTTAATTTGACATGAGTTTTAAGAAAGGCTTTAGAAACTTTCTTGACTTACATAACACAGCTGCTTACCTTGGCTGATTGTAATGCAACATAGAATGCTTGATTACTAGAGGACTCAGCTGACCTCAGATTGATGACAAGTGAAGTAGTAGAATTCACTTTCATTTTATGGCAGCAGGTATACTTGCCATGTGCAATTTTCTTCATCCAATTTATGTGAAGTGCTTGCTGTTTCGGTTACTACCCCAAAGCTCAACTAATCATTAAGTTATGATTTGACCTTCTTTGTCTTCCGTTTTTTTTTTAGGGGGGGGGGGGGGGGGGGGGGGGGGGGTTGGCGTACGCAGGCTGATACTGCTGAGGACACTCCTGTATAGACATGCAAGGATTTATCCCATCTGCCCAACAAAGGGAATGGAGTTTTGTGTGTATGACCATTTTTTATCCTGCCATCGAGGCAGCTATACTCTATCTTCGGGGAAGGTGCATGCTATGTGTAACATGTCATCCATACCAACAGCCAAGCTGGCCTTCTCTTCTGAAAGTTGGTGATGGGATTTTACATGTGTGCAAGATGTTAATAATTGTGTATGCGTGCGTTCACACATGAACCCTCAGTTTATAATCTCGTTCGAAGGACTGTATGGGAAATGGAATCAGAACCAGTGTTAACTCCGAGGGAAAAGTCCCCCTGTACCGAAACGGTCTGGCAGAGATTTGAACCCACAACCCCAAGTTTACGAGTCCAGCGCTGTACCACTGAGCTATTCCGGCCCCCAATCTTCCAGTCATTTTTCAGCATCATAATCATGATAATGACAAAAAAAAATGACAGTGTTATGAAACTTTGGTTGTAGTTCTGCTAAAACTGGGAAGCTGGGGTCAATGCACGTCTACAATTGATACCAATTTGTGCTTTGTATTTGATGTTCGTTAATAACACACAGGAGTGCTTATTTCAGCTGTTCTTAGTGCTCATTTGTTCAGTTTCAGCATGGCAAGAACAGGGCATATTATGACCAAGTTACTTTGGATTTTTGGTGACAAACTGCTTTAATTTTAAAAGTCATGAAAATGTTTATCCTGGTTGCATATTTAATGTTTATTCTCTTTAAGTTGCTAGCACAGTATACAGATAGAGACAAATGAATAAGATAAAGAAACTGAAATCTTGTAAAGCAGAGAATTATAGAGATAGAGATAAATGAACAAGATAAGAAACTGACATTTGATGAAGCAGAGAATTATACAAAGAAAGACAGGTGAACAAAATGAAAAAAAAACAAAAAAAAAAAAATCAAGCCTTTGAAGAACAGAATTATACAAATACAGGCAAATGAACAAGCTTAGGAACTGAAGTCCAGTGAAGCAGAGGATTATACAGATCTAGAGATAAATGAACAAGATAAGAAACTGACATTTGATGAAGCAGAGAATTATACAAATTATGCAAACAAAACAAAGACAAAGTGAACAAAATAAAAAAAAAAAAAAAAAAAAAATCAAGCCTTGTGAAGAACAGAATTATACAAATGCAGACAAATGAACAAGCTTAGAAAGTGCAATGCAGCGCAGCAGAGGATTATGTGTCTGTCCTTGATGCATGAATCTTCTTTCCCAATACCTCAGGTGTTGAGAACAGATTTCATGTAAATATGTATCTGGAATCAGTTAAGAGAGGTGATGGTGTGCGTGCTGTAACCATGATTGCTACAAGAAATGTGCATCCATAGATATGTGAATGATATCGCTTTGCATCAAGTTTCTGGCGTACACCTTGATATGCTGCAACAGGTGGGCCATGCTGAAGGGTTGCCTGAAGAATTGCCAGAATCGGTGGAGTCTTGTGAGACGACGCAGAAAAGCTTTACATCATGTACTGTTGCAGGTGTGTGAACTCTGTTCTCTGTGTGTTTGTGTGTGTGTGTGTGTGTGTGTGTGTGTGTGTGTGTGTGTGTGTGTGTGTATGCATGTGAGTGTGCACATGCGTGTCTGTGAGTGTGTGTGTGTGTGTTTAGTGTGTGTTAGTGTGTGTGAGAGAAACTGTGGTGTGTAAGAGATAGAGAGTGTGTGTGCGTGTGCGTGTGTGTGTGTGTGTGTGTGTGTGTGTGAGTACTCGAGTGTGTGTGTGTGTGTGTGTGTGTGTGTGTGTGTGTGTGTGTGTGTGTGTGCGCGCACATGTGTGTGTGCGTGTGTGTGTGTGTGTGTGTATGTGCATGTCTGTATGTGTGTTTGTATGTGTGTGTGTGTGTGTTTAAGTTTGTGTTACTTTCCTGCATTATAAATTTGTGTAGGTGTCTACATGATTATTTGTGTGTGAACTTTTCACACACACACACACACACACACACACACACACACACACACACACACACACACACACACACACACACACTAATGCACACACATTAACCCTACTATTCAATAGTTAGTTAGGACCCTTAGCAGGGGACAGAGAGCTGGGCCCCAGTATTTTACAAAATGATTATCATTGCTTTATTGTCACACTACAGTGTCATTTTCTAATCAGCAAGTCAGAATAGCATTCCTTCCCCCATCTCTGTCTGTCTGTCTGTCTGTCTGTCTGCCTGTCTCTCTCGACCCCACTGTCTGTCTGTCTGTCTGTCTCTCTCTCGACCCCACCCCCAGCCCCATCACTCCCATTTCCATTTGTTACCTGCATATATATGATATTGTGGCCATAGTCCAATGAACATGAACATTCTGAGTGCTCTTTCTGTCTCTGACTTTACATAGACAGCCCGACACACGCTTCAGACATGAACAAACGTGCACAATAAGTAAAGTGAAAAAAAATGTCATTTTCCAGGTGGAAGTTTTGGAGGGGGATCTGGTGTGCCCTGAGACGGGTCGCAAATTTCCCATACAGAATGGGATCCCCAACATGCTGCTGAATGAAGATATGAAGTCAGCTAAACAGCCCACACCTGCCTGGCTGCTGCCGTAAAGCCTTCTACAGACTGATGGGGATTATGGGTTAAAAAAAGGGGTAGGGGGGGGGGTGGGGGAAGGTGAGGGGTCTGTGGGAGTGGCAGAGGGAGTTATTTGAAAAAAAAATTTGGAATGCGGAAAAAAGGTTGAGAGAGAGGAAAGTATGGCGGCAGCTGTAACTTGCCTGGGTGCCATGAAGTGCACCTGTTCCCCAGGGGTCGTTCAGTAGTGGGCCAAAAAAACGTTTCCAGCAGATTTGGAAGTAGGGTGTAGGGTTGCACGATTGGTATACAGGCTGCCATATTACGAGGGTTGTAGGATGTGGTGGGTGGGGAGTTGCACCAACTTTGTAGTTACACAGGCTAGAGGGACGATAAACACCAGGGCAAGCTGATTAACTTGCTCAAGGATATTTATAAGGAAGGGGTTTAGAGAGGGGGGTAGGCGGGGGGGAGGGAGGGAAGGGGGTCACGGGGGGGGGATGACCGACAGCGAAATTTGACGTGAATGGAAAGTACCAATTTTAAGAAGGGTGCGCGGGGATTCGGGTGAGTAGGGATTAGGTAGAAAGTGGCGGAAGCTTCTACCAAGTGGAAGTGCAGCTACTGCGAAGCCAGCGACCAAGATAAGCACCGCGGGAAGAAACGTGGAGATTCTGAAGCCTTTCAGAAGAATGGGACCAAGTCGGTTGGCATTGAGATCGGCCAAGCGAAGAACAAAAAGGTGCGTTGTGTTTATGAGGAGGGTGGATGCAGAGTGTTTTCGGGGGGTGATTGGTTTTTGGTCGATTAGTTGGGGTGTGGTGGTTTTGGGGCGCGGGGGGGGCGGGGGGGTGGGGGGGGGGGGGGGACGGGGGGGGGGGAGAGGGGCAGGGACAAGAGGAAATGGGCGCACAGGGGGGGGGGCATAGGGATGGGGGAAAAGGAAACAGGGGGCCGTGTGGGGAACACCCCGCCAAGGCGCCGGGCGCGCAGCGCGGCGCGCGCGCGCGCGCAACACACCCACG
>JADBJO010029815.1:0-2500 GCA_016801955.1 Conus betulinus
TTCCCATATTAGCGTGAAGACAATAAATGTATTAACTTGCAAGAATAATAGAAGGACGATGTAACATTTCTTAGACTCTTGTAAACGTTACGATAAAATCAGGAATACGTTTAAAAAACGTATCATAAACAAAATGGATATATATATATACGATGCACCTCATTGAAAAATAGTACTTTGATGTCTAATGATGACCTTCAGGTTGAAATTGCGAATATTGTATATAGAGCTTGCCATAATGACTTTTTCATGTAAACAAGAACAAATTATATTTCCTGGACGATGGAGGTTGTTTGATCATCGCCCTTCTTCTTGTCCATAAATCCTTTTAAATGGGTGTTTAGTGCAATAAAAAAAGTTTCCAGTTTCACACACACACCCACAAACGCACAAAGATGAACACGCGCTCGCACACACACACACACACACACACACACACACACACACACACACCACACACACACACCACACACGACAACACATACACTCTCGCGCACGCACACACGCACGCACACACACGCGCGCACCACACCACACACACACACACACCACACACACACACACACACACACACCCACACACACACGCACACACACACACACACAGTCACGCACACATGCACGCACGTGCGCACGAACAATACACACACGCACAACACATACAAACCCGCACGTGCGCGCGCACATACCCACACCCCACACACACACACACCACACGCGCGCGCGGCGCGCGTGCGCGCGCACAGCACCCAACAACACACATACCTACACACACACACACACACACCAACACACACACCCACACCACACCACGACACAGCACACACACACTTGGTTGCAGAGTACCCTATTGTGTGGTCTCAGGCAAACGCCACACACAAGGAAAAGAGATTTTTTTTTGCTGAAGCAGCATAGAATACCTCCCACTATCCCCTGTGAACACTTTAATGAAGAAAGAGAAGAAGATGGATTATGTGAAATATGTATAGATGGAGTAAGAGAGGATGAAAAAACAGTTCATATTTTTTGTAAAGCGTATGATAACATAAGGGCAAAATCGCATATTCTACAAAATAACAATACAAGAGGATGCAATTTAATAAATTCATTAGAATCTGAAGATGATGTGTGTTGTTGTTGTGTGTTGTTTGTAAAAATGGTTTCTTCAGAGTCTGACTCTTGTGGTGTAGTCTACTATTTGTCTAGATAACTGTGAAGACCAGCAGTATTTTTTTTGCAAGGGAGAAGATATTCTTCCCTTGATACGAATGTGATTGTGATTTGGTTGGTCTCAGTATTTCTTAGCATTTTTGTAAATAATGTATGTAATATGTATGTAAGTTTTGTTGTTGTTTTTCTTGGCTCAATCGTTGACCCTCTGTGTAAATAAGTGCATCCCTTGTGCCAAGGGCTTTTGGGCGTTTTTGCATGAAAAAAATAAAAATTTATAGCTCCTCATCCAGCTAAGAAAAACACCATAAAACTAAACTTTTATGGAATCTGCGCTTATTTTGCCATGTGTTGACATAAAAATCAATTGGAAATCTTTACTTGGGTATGAGCATCATGCAGTTATATAAACAAATGTAGAAAAAAAAAAGGATAAAAATTTGTTGGAAAATATTTGTGAAATAGAAACATGCAGCTGGAAGTTTTTGCCACTTGGAATTTTGTCCCCAGGTTTCCACTAAATGGCAGTGTTGCCAGGTGATAACAAAAAAAATTGCTTGAAACCTAGCTGTCCCAGTTTGAGTTGCAAGCTGCTGATTGTCTGCCACGCCCCTTCGTCACACAACCTCTCCCTCTCCCCTCTGCCGTCAACCCCCCTCCTCACTTCACTCTGTCTTCTCTTTCGCCCTGCACACACACAGGCTGACTGGCTCACTCGGCGTACTGACGCTTGTGTCAGCTGGGTCAAGACCAGCATGACCCAGCAACGATGAAATTTCGCCTGCATGCACCAAATCTTCGTCACTTTCCCATGTGTCGAGCAAATCGACTTATTTAAGATCCGAATCGCCCTCTTCTAGAACAATATTAGCTGTTTTCGAGAGCAGAAAAGTTTTATCGAGTTGATTGTAGGCCGCTAAGTCTGGGTGTTTGCATTGTCTGCTATTTTTGGTGAGTGGTAACTAGCCCAACTCAGAGCCTGGGGGTCTTTCCTTTCAAAGGACTGGGAACATAGTATGTGTATACGTCATGAAGTGTGATTTGATTGGCCACTGGACGGGATCCTAAACCTTCGTCATACACCAAATAAGTTGGTGAAATCGCTAGGGTTTCCCAGCTAAAAGCAGCGAAAGATCACAATTTCAGTCGCTGGCGCTGAAACGGAGGTATTTTATCGACCGAAGTATCAGTTGCTGGCATTTTGACAGGTTAAACTTTATATTTCGTTATATGTAGTTCCTTCACTTTAGTAATGGCGCCATCATACAAGAGTTAAATCATACCCCCTTGACATTAGGGCTGTGAAAAGCTATTGTTATTAAAAGGCGCGT
>JADBJO010029815.1:7500-15000 GCA_016801955.1 Conus betulinus
CACTGGAGAACCCAGTGAATAGCCAGGCAGTGATGGACATTCTCCTTCACCAAGGGCCGGCAGGTCGGCATGTTTCTTTGTTACTACCCCCCTAGACATGCGAACCACTCCCTAGTAATTCTCCCTCTTTCAGTATACAACTCGGGGTATTCCCCTGTGTGTGATGCCTGAGTTTACACACTTGAAGAACCCAAGGAACTTGCTCTCAACAACAGCAAAACTACCCTGAATTTTGCCTAAACGCTCGAGAACATTTGGCCAACTCATGACACCATACTTTGTACTGCATTGTTTAGGAACACAGTTCTGAATGAAGTACGTAACAGGTTTGCGTAAAGGCTTCACTCAGAACTGTGATTTGCATCAGAGTGTTTCCAAGAGCTGTGATTGGGGAGGCCAGGCTCAGCCAGTCGTCTTCAACACCCTGATTCGTCGCAATGTGCACAAGTGTAGGGAGCTGCTAGGACACTCGGGAAAACGGTTAGAATGCGATCTTACATGACCAAAGTAGCAGCGACATTCGAGGCTCTCCTGAGTATCAAGGCTACAGACCCTACCAGAGTCTCCCTTTCAACACACGACCTCCTGGAAACTAACATTCTCTGGTGGAGTCCATCCAGGAGCAAAAACAGAAGTGTGGTGCGGCAACACTCTCGAGAACACAACACGGAGGCGGGACTGGCCATCTGTCCAGTCCCAACCGACGCACCACCTCTAGCCACGCCAGGACTTCACCACAGCCACGAACGGCCAGGAGGATCCGTCCTGCTGACAGAGGGTCAAGACTTAGAAGATCCCCTCAGAGAGCAAGCAAATGTCCTTCTAGGACCTAACTCATCCAGCGGAGAACGTGACAGTGTTTGACGTCAGACACCGTGACGTTATTTTCCCCAAACGTTGCAGAACCCTGAGTAAGTAAGCGAGATTAAAAAAAAAGTATGTGCTTTTTTTTTTTTTTGCTAACACAAGCAGCAGCAGCAGCAGCAGCAGCAGCGCAGCGATGTGTGCTCAATGAATTAATGCAGAGCGGAATGTGAAGACCTATTGTTGGAACTGCTATAAGTAAGATTTAAATTATAATCGAGATCGCATGAGCATAAGAAAGATACATTAGAGTAACAAGATCTAATCAGAAGTAGTTGATGATGCCATGCCCAGAAATTCTGTGGTGCTTGTTCCGCTTTGTACGCTGTATTTTATTTCTGTTCGCCATGTGCGATTAGTGTCTGTAATGATAAATAAACAATAGAAACATGGTGCGTGAGTCAAAGTGCACCTCTGATATTCTTGATGCAGGCTTAGCTGCGAAAAGATATACATTTATCAAATACGCATGTGAGAGTGTATGCATACTTGGATGAAGTAATAATGTAGAGACTGCATTCATCAAGTATGGGTTGCGCATGGGAAAATTATAAAGATATGTGGAAGATGTATATAGCCGAAGGAGATCTGTGAATAGGTCAACAAAGTCAAATGTATTGCATAAGGTTTTAAGAAAATAGAACCTGTATTTCTTGTATTAGGCAAGAGCGGGTATACATGTACGTTGTAGATAGGGTCAACGCTAAAGTCAACGCAAAGGTCAACGCTAAGGTAAACGCCGAGGTCAACGCTGAGGTCAACGCTGTGGTCAACGCTGTGGATTACGTTGAACACGAGGTCAACGCGAAGTGAACTGCAACATCAACAAGGAACGTGTTCAGAACTGGTGATCGAGAGCGACGACAATGTAGAGCAACTAAGAATCGTCCGGACCATCACACGACGTCGAGAGCTGACTCCAAAAGACTGTGCGAGCTTGAAAGGCCAAAACTGTATGAACATTTATTTAGTCCTCGAGATATAAAGATAAAAGGAAGATCTCGTTTCAGTCTATAATTCGATAACTTTGTTCACTTACGTATTTTGAATAAATGTGCTGTTAGTTTAACATATTGATTCTGGTGACTGAATTGAATGAGAGAATCACAGCGAGACAACCAAATTTTCACAAATTGTCAGGCACACCCCTGACACGTTAACGCCAGCCGAAATTAGTGCCTGACAGTATGAATACACAAACTTCGTTTCAACGTTTTTGTCGACTAAAACTAGATGCTCTCACAATTGAATATAATACTTCAACAAATTGGTGAAACAAACAAATCAAGACATCATATTTTGTTTGAATATGTGCTCCTTAGGACATACCTACCATGCTTATCAGGTATATCTGAAACTGATGCTTTTTCTGATTCTGATCTTGCTTTTTAAAGTTATCTTTTGTTTGATACATAGTCCAGCTAGGTGTATACTTTAATATGATATTAGCGGTACACACACCACACCTGCAAACACATACACGCACGTACGCACACACACTCGCAGGCACACAGGCATGTACTCTCTCTCTCTCTCTCTCTCTCTCTCTCTCTCTCTCTCTCTCTCTCTCTCTCTCTCTCTCTCTTCTCTCTCTCTCTCTTCTGACTTCGAATCGATTCCCCCTAATATCAGCGCTGCTACCGGTGAAATTGCTGGGTAAATAGTTTAGATTCCTCTCCTCGAATCTGCATGCCAAGGGTTGTTTGAAGTTTAAAGAAGTGCTTCATATAAGTAGTTAGTCCCTGACCTTTTCCTGCTGGGCTATCAATGTGGTCAGTAAAAACTCAAGATGTTGTTTGCCTTGCCTCCAGTGCTAACTGTTCCTTTACATTTTTCTTCGGTGTGTCATCATGATTCTCCCCAATAGATATTTAAACAGTAGTAGCAGGAGAGAAAGCAGCCTTGTCTTACATTGACTGTGATTCTAAATCAGTCCCTGTGACTGTTGAAGTAAACCTGCAGTGGTGGCCTTGTCAAGGAGGTATCACAGACCCACAAACAAATCTATGTCTGTGCTCCAGCATCAAGACCAGTGAACGTACACATTTTCATCCTATTGCTGTTGTGCAGATTCTGCAACATCTGGGTCTTTTGACTTGTTGAGGTAGAAATCGGAAATGAAATGAGGCAGGGAACAGCAAACAGGCAATACAAATATATCTGCCTTTAAAGGGGATTGCGATGGTTCCCTTATGCAGCCAGTGAAGAGTTTTCATATTTTCTTAATTTCATTTTCCCAGTTTTTACATCTTCAACCTCCTGCTGCCACCCCCCACCCCCCCCCCCCCCCCCCCCCCCCCCCCTTCCGTAAGTTCAAAGTTTTGCCAAGTCATTACTATGAAGACAATTTGGTTGTTGGCCTGCGCTTGTTTTTTTCCCCCACTATTAGATTGTTCGTCTTTGTATTTGTCTGACTTTATTCAAGTTTAAAAGGCTGTGCCAGTCTTGAATAAAAGTTACTCTGTGTTAGGTTTCCTTATGGGAGCAAAAACTACCCCACTTATTTATTGTTGAGGTAGAGCCTGGTCATTGCGTGGTCCTGTTTCTTGACCTTCTTCAGATGGATCCTGAAAGTAATCATCACAAGTTTCCGGTCATTCTGGATATGACCTGCCAAAATCCCTTTCTTCTATTAAGAAAGGGTGAAAAACCGTAGTCGCACCTTTCTCGCCACGTTAATGTGGGTGTTTCCTCAGGGGGACATGGCACAGGTCGGACGCAACCTCTGTTGTGACTAACGCTGCACGGGAGCAGGCGACTGGTGCTATAATTATTAAAACTAGATCTCGGCCTCTCCAATCAAGGAAAGCCGCAAGCTAAAACCAGTCCAGATGGAGGAGTAAGGCCCCCACCAAAAAAGGAAGGAACTGTGTGCAGGCATACCAGCGTGTGGACACACCCCTGACACTGCTCCAAGCCTTACCCAAGCCATGGGATAAATGGCAAGAGCCGAAGTCGGATGTGCTGGTCCTGACTTGTCAGGGGGTGTAACAGCAGCACAACGCATCTTTCTGATGAGTATTGATGTTGGCGGTATGCTCCTCAGTGAGGATGGAGAAGTCTTCCCATTTTGCTTTCCTGTAGCTCACATGTCAGACAATCTTGGTCGATGTGGTGCTCGTCCGTTGTAGACCCGCCAGGGTAGAAGAGTGCCGGGCCCTGTGCCTCAAAGGGGCCCAACCCAAGCGACTGGTTGTCCCCAAGCCACGTTCCATGGTGGAGCCAGACGGCGGGTGATTCGGGTAAAAGCGACTGGCTACGACAGGAGGGAGGTGTAGCCGAGGCCATTGGGGATACTGCAGTGGAATGCTGAAGGAATTTCCAAGAAGAAGCTCCCCTTTGCTGAAAGACTTCACAAGGAGGACTTTGATGTTGCTTGTGTCCAGGAGACCCCACCTTACAGAGAACCTTCGTTTCACAGTAAGAGGCTACCAGACCTACCATGTGGACAGGGAAGGGAGACACTCATCTTGGTGAAGAATCACATTACAGCGAAGCGCGTTTACAGTGGACACTGAGGATCAGGCAGAAATCACTGGAGTGGAGACCACACAGCAGGAGAAGCAGATCAGGATATACAATGTATACTGCCCAACAGATCGACAGCTCTCACTACATGCACTGAATGTTCTACAGGATAGCTGCCAGGTTGTTGGTGACTTCAACAGCCACTCCACAAGCTGGGGATACAGCAAAACAGACTCAAGAGGGGAGGAGGTAGAGGACTGGCAGATTGACCAGCAACTACATCTACTGAATCAAGCATATGACCCCCAACATTCTACTCACGCAGGTGGCTATCGTCAACACCAGACCTAGCCTTTGCCACCAACAACTTGCAGGCGAGCGCAAAAAGAACAGTACTGGATCAGCTGGCAGGCAGTGATCACAAACCTGTGTCACTTTCCTTCAACCTCAACCACTATCCTGAGGATTACAGACCACTGCCCAGGTGGAACTACAGGAAAGCGAAATGGAACACTTCTCCATCCTCACTGACGAGTATACCGCCAACATCAATACTCATCAGAAAGATGCGAACAACATGACCAAGGCCTTCAATGCGGCAATACTGAAAGCAGCCATAGAAACCATCCCAAGAGGAGCCAGAAAGAACTACAGGCCCTACTGGACTAAAGAACTTCAACAGCTGGAAGATCAAGCGAACGAAGCATGAGAAAAGGTAGAGAAGGAACCATCAACAGAAAACAACATCAGCCTGAAGGAAAGAAATGCCTTGCACAAAAAGGCCTTGATCCATGCAGCAATAACCAATTGGAAGAGAAAAAACAGAAAAATCTCAACTTGGAGAAGGATGGAGCAAAACTGTGTGAAACTTACCACAGCAATGAACGATGAAAGAACGTCAACTTCACCAGTCGTTCTAGAAGACAGTGAAGAGACCCTCACTGGAAAGCAGGCTGCAGACCACCTCATAAGCAGCTTTGAAAGGATCAGCAGCATCAAAGTCCCAAAAGATAGAGAGAAGGAAAGTGTTGGAACAACAGAAACACTACAAAGACATGAACACAGAGGAAGAAGTAATAAAAGAACTCTTAACAGAAAAAGAACTGAAGGAAGGGATAAAGCAGATGTGGAAAGAGAAATCACCAGGCCCTGGTGGCATTACAAATGAGATGTTACAACACCTGGGACCATCAGCAAAGAAAAACCCTCTCAACAGCTTCAATGCTGGCTGGAAAAAATGTGTCAGTACCTCAGTCATGGAGAGATGCTATCATGATCCCGATTTACAAGAAGACAAAAGACAAGACCAAGGCAGACAGCTTCAGACCCATCAGTCTGACCAGCTGCGTAGGGAAGCTCATGGAAAGGCTAGTCAACAACAGGCTGACATGGTACCTGGAGAAGAAAGAGATCATCTCTGACAAGCAGGCAGGATCCAGGGCAACACCAATCCAATGAAAACCAGGTCGCCTACATTGCCCAAGTAGAGGATGCACTACAAGACAAGAAGCACACCATCACAGTCTGGATCGACCTGGAAAAGGCCTTTGATAAGATGTGGGAGAATGGGCTGAAGCTGAAGATGCACCAGTACGGTATTTCAGGTCTCATGTACAATTGGATCAGCCAATAACTGACCAACAGAAAGGCCCGGGTACAGGACACAAGCCACCAAAGCAAACAAAAGACCATGAAGGAAGGCGCCCCACAAGGCAGAGTTCTATCCCCTACGCTTTTTATCATTTTCATGAATGACATCCTTAATGACATCCCTGCATGGATCCATGGTGCAATCTACGCAGTTGATCTTGCCATTTGGTGCTCTGAGCAGTACATAACACCAGCCACTGTAAGAATCCAGGAAGCTCTGAGGAAGATCGAAACATGGACATAAAAGTGGCTTGTAACCATCAATGCCAAAAAAAACCCACATACACCATCTTCAGCCTTGCTACAAAAGAGCAGAGTGCACGCCTCCAGGTGAATGGTCACGTCCTCCCACAGGATAAGTCACCCACTTACTTGGGAGTCACATTCACCCCAGGATGACCTGGAGACACCAGATCACCAAGTATACAGAAAGAGCCATGCTATGTCTGGCATTGATGAAGACTTATCAGGAACTTCTTGGGGAGCCGACCACAACATCCAGAAGAAACTGTACCTAGGACGAGTGAGACCTGTCCTAGAATATGGTACAGCTGCCTGGGGGACTGCAGCCAAGACCAACCTAGACAAAGTTGCCAAGGTCCATTACCAGGCGTGCAGGATCATCACTGCCACTCTCAAATCAACCCCGATCCAAGCCATGGAAACTCTGACAGGTCTACAGAGCCTAAAAAAGTAGGAGAGATGTCGTAGTCCTCACCCAGGCTGTCAAATTCAAGAGGATGAAGAATCACCCCATGAACAAAAGAATGTCAGAGCCAACCAAGTGCTGACTGAAGCGCAGCAGTTTTGTGCACAATGCTCACAGACTCGAGAGGCAGGACCCTGAACTGCTACAGCAAGGAAACAAGCAGATCCCAACACACAGCTCTGTACCCACTTGGAGAAGGGACCAGTTTCCGGAAGTCAGAGAGACAATCCCAGGCATTCTCACAAAGGCCACACAGTCAGAAACCAGTGAAGAAAGCACTAGCCCCAGACCATATGGAACACGCATATCCCAAGGAGCTGTGGACGTATGCATACACAGACGGCTCAGCAGAGGAGGCTGCCAGAAATGGAGGTAGAGGAATGTTCCTAACCTTGAAAGATGGAACACACGTGCGTCAAGCCGTCCCCACTGGCAAATTCTTTATGAACTACAAAGCTGAGGCAGACGCACTGTGGACAGCAGTGGAGGCACTGTGTGCGAACAGAGAGCCATACATCCCAAAGTCGTCATCTTTTGTGATTCACTGTCAGTACTGCAGGCTGTACAGAACGCAAAGTACAAGGACCTCAACCCCCTTGTCTCTGGCCTTGCCAGACTGCAGCAGGCCACTGAACTAACCATCATTCAGTGGATACCCTCACACTGCAACATAGCAGGTAATGAGGAGGCAGACTGACTGGCGAAGGAAGGACAGCAGCCCACAAGAGGAACAGGAAATCTCCTATGAAGAGGCCATCAAGGAGAAGCAGCAGAAGAAAAGATGGCTTCAGCTACATCCACATTACAAC
>JADBJO010029816.1:0-2500 GCA_016801955.1 Conus betulinus
GCCAGGCCAGGGCTGTATGCAGTATACACCTGGCAATACATGAATGCCAGATTGACACTGTACTGACAGGGAAAGGTCGTTGTGGTACTGGGTTATACTGCCCCGTCTTGAAACGAAGGATCGCAGAGACAGAAGACTACCACCATCTCCTCCATCATTCCAACTGGCCTCCGCCACATTCCACTCACCCTAAAAGATAGTCACTAAAATGCCCCTTAAAACGCTATGCGTGTGTGCTGTGTGGTGTGTGTGTGTGTGTGTGTGTGTGTGTGTGTGGTGTGTGTGTGTGTGTGTGTGTGAGTGTGTGTATGTGGTGTGTGTGTGTGTGTGTGTGTGTGTCTCTCTCTCTCTCTCTCTCTCTCTCTCTCTCTCTCTCTCTCTCTCTCTCTCTCTCTCTCTCCACTAACTGTGGTGGGTGGTAATGACTGTAGGAGTGTTGTATGGAAGAAAATAAAACAAGGGACGAAAGTTCGACGATGACGTTCACCATTCCAGCGCATCTCAAGGGCAGTTGGGGGCCAGTTCCCAATGGTGCTAGGGCAATAGGTACCGTATGCCTGGAAACGAATGCCACGTCTGGCAGTTGTGAATGGGGAAAAGGTCGCTTGATACCAGGTAGGCTGCTCTGGTCTTGACTCTACCTACAAAGACGATATACCCTCCCTCCGCCCACCACCCCCTCTCTCTCTCTCTCTCTCTTTCTTTCGCGCACACACACAACACGTGACACTCGCAACTTACGTGACCTTGATGAAGTGTAATCCCACTGAGTGTCTTGTGTGTGTGGTGTGTGTGTGTGTGTGTGTGTGTGTGGAGGGGGTGGAGGCGTGGCCGCGGGGGGAGGGAGGTGCGAGGGGAGAGAAGGGAGACAGAGGGGGGGGGGTAGGAATGGTGTTTTCGGTGGGGGGGGGGGGGGGGGGGGGGGGAGGGGGGGAGTGGATTTGTCTGGTGGCGTGGAGTGGTATAGCAGGAGGGAGTGGGGGAAGGTGTCTCCATTTTACAGCAATTAAAACTCCAAAGAAAAACTTACTGTACCACGGAAAGAAAGAGACAAAAATTACAAGACAAAATCACGACGCGTTTTGACCTCTGGTCTCCTTCAGGCAAGACAAACAACACTGAATTTTAACGACGAACGAACAATCACTTACCTCCTCAAATTGGGCTGGATTACTATTAGTACTATCATTAGGGCTTTCTTCTTTTTCTTCTTCTTCTTCTCTTCTTCTTCTTCTTCTTTTTATCATTATTATTATTATTATCATTATTGTTATCGTCGTTTCAGTTTTAGTTTCAACGATAGTAAACATTTTATGCTATGTCTGTTTCTGATCTCGCCTATGGAGCAAATCAATCGAAACAATCACAGGCGTCTTCGTCGGAGACATTGATTAATCCTCTTAATACATGACCCAGGTTTTTCTGTTTCTGTTCTCACACAACACTCATGACGATCCCTTCAACGCACATAGCCACCCCCAGACACTTCCAGTTGCTGCCTGAGTCCAGCAGTCCACAGGAAGCAGCTGGTCTCAGTCGTCATGAGGCAACCCGTGAGAGGAGACGCTGCACTGCTAAGTCGGTGGGGTTCGGTTGCCTGTTCTAACAGACGCAAGACACTGTCTACTAAGACCCCTGCTGCGGCTGACGATGATGATACCTTAATGGCAGAACCTACGTGAGTAGAGCCTCCATCTGCCACCCCCATCCACACCCCTTCCCAACACACCACCCCGACTTCCATCCGGCCCACTTATCTTCTTCCACGAAAATAAATAGATAGATAGAAAGATGGGCACCACACACACACACACACACACACACACACACACACACACACACACACACACACACAGGTAGATAGATAGATAGATACATACACATACATATATATATACATACATGCATACATACATGCATACATAGATACAAAGATTAAGATAGGTAGATGGACAGACACACAGACAGACACACAGACAGATAGACAGACAGACAGATAGATAAATAGATAGAAGAGAGACAGATGGACAAGCAGACACACAAATGCACAGACAGGCAGAGAGACAAATAAATAGATAGACAGATAACTGGCAAATGTTTCTCTGCCACAAAGAAAAGGTATGTTCGATGTTAAACCATTTCCTGGAAGCCGCTTCTTCGCCAGTCTCTATAATAGTTTTTTTTAAAAGCAAGATGCGTGCCACCATACACATCTCTCTGCGCCATGCAAAAAGCCCGCTGACGTTCTCGTGAACACTAATCAGGCAGCCTGGAGGAGACTCCCAACTCCTCCTTTCATAAAGATGCTATTAATCTCCCACGCAGGCCAGGACACAGCTGATGAATTCAGCCACCAATACTGGTTGACCTTTCTTTCTGTTTAGAGTCTCTCTAAGACCATTGATCCAAGTGCTTCAACTGATGAGAGAGAGACTGTCCAGAAAGTCTTGGAATCTTCCAGCCTATTTCTGGAGCTATTCTTTGCAGTTCAGATGAGGAG
>JADBJO010029816.1:5000-7500 GCA_016801955.1 Conus betulinus
GGGGGGGGGGGGGGCGGTGCGGAAAGAACAGGAGGGTCAAGAGACGGGGAGAGGTAGGCATGAGGGTAGGAAAGATGAAGTGCATGGGATATTCGGGAACAGTGAAGGCAACTTAACATGACGCAATTCAGACTGGCCTCCAGGGGAACATCGGCAATAACGTCATAATTGTCTCAGGGGCAACAAAAAACTGTTCGGGTGTTTCGAATCCTTCACACCGAAATTGTGAGGGAACTCAGCGCTCACACCAAACCCACTCCTCCCTTTCCTGCTCCCTCTTTTCACTCTACCCCCTCCTCCTCGGGACACTCCCTCACCTATCTGACCTCCCTCCCCCCCCCCCCACCACCAAAAAAAAAGGAGGGGGGGGGGGGAGAGAAAGAAGAATTTAAAGGGTACTCTCTCTCTCTCTCTCTCTCTCTCTCTCTCTCAACTTTGATACAAAATAAGTTCACCTTTCACCGTAGATTACGTGCTGCACTCACTGATTTTGAGAAAGCTGTTGATACTATTTATGGGAGTATTTTTCGATCATTTCTGTTTTTGAATCGAATAAGGAGCAGTTAATATAATAGTAGTTGACTATTTACAGTAATAATGAAGTAAAGATACGTTGGGAATTTAAACTTAGCAGCTGCACATGTCCTATCCAGCAAGGAGATGTGCTCAGTCTGGCTTGTTTTTTTTTGTTTTGTTTTGTTTGTTTTGTTTGTTTGTTTGTTTTGTTGTTGTTGTTGTTTGCCTCGCGTCACAGACAGGTAGATAAATAGATAGATAGAATACTGACAGATTGGTCGATTGATTGATATAGATGTATGTGTGTATGTCCATATATATGTATATATATATATTATACGTATGCATATAAGAGAGAGAGAGAGAGAGAGGGGGGGGGGGGGGGGGGGGGGGGAGAGAGAATGGCGTTTAAAAGGACGAGACCATACGTTTTTTAAAAAAAGAACCCAGTGAATATGATAGTGCCATGATACCTCCTGTTAAACAATATTAATATATATGCGTCTAAGAAACTCAGCTGTACATAATCATGCTAAGACATCAAAAAGAAACCGAAGAAATTTGCGGTCTGCATTACGAGAGAACTGTGTATTTCTCTCTCTCCCTCCCCCACCCCCCCCCCCCCCCCCCCCCCCCCACTCTCTTGCGCGCGTGTGCATGCGTGCGTGCGCGCGCGCCCATGTGCCCCATTTGTGTTTTAGAACGTGCATTGTGTGTAGTTTTTGCGCGTGTGCGTGTGTGTGTGTTTAGAAACGTGTGCATAGTTATGTGTGTGTGTGTGTGTGTGTGTGTGTGTGTGTGTGTGTGTGTGTGTTGTGTGGTGCGTGTCAGAGAGAGAGAGAGAGAGAGAGAGAGAGAGAGAGGAGAGAGAGAGAAAGAGAGAGAGAGAGGAGACAGGACACAGACAGAGATAGAGACAGAGACAGATTGTGGTCTACTTTTTGTCTGGATGTGTGTGCATGCGTGTATGTGTGTGTGTGTGTGTGTGTGTGTGTGTGTGTGTGTGTGCGGGCGCGCTCGCGCGCGCGCGCGCGCGCGCATGTGTGTGTGTGTGTGTGTGTGTGTGTGTGTGTGTGTGTGTGTGTGTGTGGTGTGTTGTGTGTGTGTGTGTGTGTGCGTGCGTGCCTCAGCGGGCGTTCACGCCCTTTTGTGTGTGCGCACGCGCGCGCATATGTGTGTGTGTTGTGTGTGTGTGTGTGTGTGTGTGTGTGTGTGTGTGTGTGTGTGTGAGTGACTGAGTGAATGAGTGGAGGAGGGAGCATGAGTTTTGTGTTCCTCTTTAGAACTGGATTGTTCCGTTAACACAGATTGTTCTACATATTTGTTTATCTTTTTCATTACTGATTGCATTCTATAGCGTGAGTCCATGTCCTGTCAGCTAACCCAAATTGTGTATCTGTGTCAGTGTCCCGTTGTTGCTCTTGTTGCTGTTCTTGTTGTTAATCTCATTTTAATCGTCGATGGGATTGCGCTAAGTAGGTCAGCATCGAAATGAAAGAAATAACGAAACAGGCAAATGAACCTACAAATTAACAACTACGTATAAAAGCAACTAAATAACTGATCCTGTGTGCAATTAAATAAGTAAGTTATTAGATAAACGCAAAAAAAAGGAGAAGAGCTCAGAGAAGCGAACAAAACGATGGCGGGGGGTGGTGTGTGTGTGTGTGGGGGGGGGTGGGGGGGGGGGGGGGGGGGGGGGGGAGAGCAGGGAAGAAAATGAAATGTTGCTCATTTGTTGAACGAGCAGACGAAGACAGAAAGAAAGAGAGAAAGAAGGAGGACAGGAAGCAGAAAGCGGAGGGAAGAGGAGAGGAGGAAGGAGGAAGGAGAGAATAGGAAGAAGGGGGGGAGTTTGTGGGGGGGGGGGAACGGGAGTTCCGTGTAACAAGAGAATGTCAGCTAACCCAATTGAGTCTCTGTGTCAGGGAGCGTTGTTGCTCTTTGCTGTTCTTGTTGGATCTCATTGTAATCGTCGATGGGG
>JADBJO010029816.1:12500-15000 GCA_016801955.1 Conus betulinus
CTACCGATGTGTCGGACTATGAAACGTCGGACTACGGGGCCCAGCGCACGGAAAGCCTGGGTTTTCCCGATGGTAAAACTTTTCCCTCCTTTTTTTTCTTTATTTCCTCTTTTTTGTTCGGTAGGATGATCTTTGTAAAGATGATAACTCTGATGATGACAATATAAAGGATGGTTACTTCTTTTCTTCTCTAAACAAGGTGACAGGCGAAACGATGCTTACAGGCTATAATCCATAGGTCAGCTGTCCAGCTGAGACTACGTAATAATTCATTCTTACGTGCTTAGTTACTGATCGGTATTCAAGGAAACCCAATCACAATATGATAATTTGATCCTTTTGATTAATATAGTCAAACCCATTTAGCCTTGAACTTGAGTATTAAATTCTGAGGAGCAGAGAGACTGAAGAATATCGGACCAAAATTAAAAAGGTTTGTAGGGTTGCACCAACAAGCTGAAGACGACATATTAGAATATCGCGTCATGAAATATTACGTCATACAGATATTACGAACAATTTAAAAAAAAAAAATGAATGAATGGTCAAGGTCATTCTCCATTCACAAGAGACAAGAGCAGAACTACCCTCAGTGGTGCAACGCTACACACACACACACACACACACACACACACGCGAAAACCTAACATACAGGCACCCATCCAACCACACAGACACCTGTATGTGCCAGAGACACCCATACCTCCCACCCTTTCTTTCTGCTGAGGTCACTGACTTGGGGTTTGGTTCTGCCTGCATGCAAGTGATGACAGCGTCGACACGTGGACACTGGTGCTCACCAACCCGTGACAGCTCACTCTGCTCTTCACACAGCACACTCTGGTTACACATGGCTGAGAATCGCGCTTCAGAATTAAAAAAAAAAAAAAAAGGAAAAAGCTAGAGATGTACATGACAAACTGATTCGTGTTTTTCTTCTTTTTTTTTTTTTTTTTTAACGGAAAAGAGAGTTGTTTTGATGCCAGTGCCTTCTGTACCGCTGACCAAAAGCATGCTAGCGTTAGCAGCAGCGTGCTGACCGCTGAGGTGGTCAGCAGAAAGCAGAACAGATGGAAGTAGTGATGATGAAGACCTGCTGTGTGTGTGCTCTCCACGTCTGGAAGAAGCCCACCACTCCTCTGGCGGTGTGAAAGACATTGTGTGTCGATCGTCCAAAAAACAGCAGGTCAAAAGAAAACTGATCAACAAAGCAACAAACAAACAGAAACCAACCAACCCAACGAACAGTTCGGTCATGGTCATGCTCACGCTTGGCTGTGAGGCTGATGGTGGTGATGAAAAGGAAGGAGATAATAGCGAAGAGCTGGCTGAGGCAATGAGTTTTTCATCTTTGTCTTCTTCTGTTTGTTCACAAAAATGTTTTTTTTGTTGTTGTTTTTTTTGTTTTGTTTTTTTATAAGATCTGTTGACACGATGAATTTCCTTTCCATATTTCAGGAGGCCATTCTGAGATAATACCTTTTTTCAAATGAGGGACAACTGAGATTATTTAACAGATCAGGGTTGACTTCAACGTGGACCAGGATGGAGCTGAAGCCATCCCTGATCCTTTCTACACACACACACGCACACACACACACAACACACACACACACACACACACACACACACACACACACACACACTGACTGAAACCAATTTATTGCCAGATTAACCCGTGGTTGTACTGACATTTAAGATAATATTATGAGCAGAATGTCAACATTTTTCATTTAAAGATAAGGAACAAAATTCACGCGCGCGCGCGCGTGCACACACACACACACACACACACACACACACACACACACACACACACACACACACACACACCACACTCCACCATACCACCCTACACACACACACACACACACACACACACACACACACACACACACACACAACACACACACACAAGAAAACAACGTTTTGTCTAGATTTTTTTGTACACAAAGACATATCTTTTCCAAATCATCCAGTCCCAGACTGTCCACCTTTATTAAACTCAATATTGTTCACATAACAAAACAAGAATTAATTTAAGCCAATTGATTACACAGCACCTTCCTGTATCTAGTCTATACAGAAATGTTCCAGCCAATTTGGACAGGCCTGAGAGGTGTCAGCGAGTCTGGTTCTGGCATCAGAGCGAGACACAATTTGGACTTTAGGAAGCAGAAGAGGTGGAAAGGAGTTAGATCATATAGACAGCACACCACGCACGGTCTTGATTGCAGACTGGGCAGTCCAGGAGCTGATCCCGCATGTCAAGGAAAAGAAAGCACACACACACCGGCACACGCGGATTTTGTTGTGTAAATGACGTCAAGATCTATGAGACGAAGAAAAAAAAAAAAAAAAAAAAAAAAAAAAAAAAAAGCACGATGCAAAGCATATGAATGTACTCCCAGTTTTTTCTTGAATACGCGTGTTTAAAAAACAAAAACAAAAAAAAACCCGTCACAATCAACCATGCGTCATAATTAAAAAAAAAAAAAAA
>JADBJO010029816.1:17500-18600 GCA_016801955.1 Conus betulinus
TCATCAGAAGATCGAAGCTCTCACAGCAAGTGACTGCTGTTATCGTGTTTTGAACAGGAGATGCAATTTGCTGATTTGAATCAGACGTGATTTATGCATACACCAGTAAAATGACGGGAGCAAAGTGAAGTAGAACGGAAAGGAGCATGAAAAAAAAGAAAAGAAAAAAGTTCCTGCACAACAGTAGAACATGTATGTTGTAATAAGCACTGGCAGGAGCAGACACAATAACAAAATCTCATTTCTAAGAACACGGTGACCTGTTCTTTCTTCAGTGCCCTAACACCTTTCACACTACCCCCCCCCCCCCCCCCCCCCACCCCCCCCCCCCCCCCCCCCCCCCCCCCCCCCCCCCCCCCCCCCCCCCCCCCCCCCCCCCCCCCCCCCCCCCCCCCCCCCCCCCCCCCCCCCCCCCCCCCCCCCCCCCCCCCCCCCCCCCCCCCCCCCCCCCCCCCCCCCTGTTCTCCATCATGCCCCTTTCTAATTACTCAGCTGTGTTGCTTTTGTTATTACAAAGTTATTGTTGATAATGATATTGTTGTTGCATGTAGGGGGTGGGGCGGACTTTTATTTTGCCAATCTCTACCTTGTCCTGTTTTGTCCTCCCCCTTCTCCCCCCCCCCCCCCCCCCCCCCCTTTGCCCCATATATCTGCAGCAGTCTGCTGTGTGCTGACCTTGATTCAGTATTCACTAATCACACAATAGGCCACTGTTCCCTTTTGTAGGTAGAAAGTTCATCCCAAATCCTTAAATCTAACCAGTGGGTCGCATGTGATCAAGAAGCGATATTTTGACGTATACTGTACACGATGTTTTCTGTGTTTGACGCAGTGAATTCAGATTTTCCTATGGACACTAGTTTACTATTTCATTACTTTGAAAAAACAGCAGGATGTGCATGAAGGTTGTTTCTCTCTCTCTCTCTCTTTTTTTTTAAAAATGCCTGTTACTGTTAAAGCAGCACTGTTTTGACTGTATCTCACACACACCACATATTATATAGATATCTCTATCATATATATATAAATCTCTCATATATATATCATATATATATATATATATCATCGCTATATATATCTCTCATATATATATATATATA
>JADBJO010029817.1:0-5000 GCA_016801955.1 Conus betulinus
CCTAGTAGACTTCCAGTCTACATCTACACTCTAAACTTAGTGAAACTTTGCCACGCCAGGCATCTTACACCCACCAAGGGTTAAGCAAAGCACACCCAAACCAGGGTTGCATCGGACAAACCAGTCCAACCATGTAGCACACCCAACCCAGGGTTGCACAGGACAATCCTAGTCCTAACAATATTAAAACCCAGGAGGGTTACAAGGACATCCTCCTATGTCCGTGTCCAGAGCTCCTCTGAAGTAACAATAATTTTCCACCCTTCCTCACATTGGGTGAACACACTTCACAATCCACTCAGCGTCCCACTCTTCCACATCACTTGTGGTTGCACTCCATGAATACAAAAAAGCATCAAAACCGTAGGTTCATTTCCACAATCGCAAAATTACAAAATCTCTTAACACTTTTCTTTGAACACTTCCATTCACATAACACTTTTCCCATTCGCATGACATCTTCTAACAATCTTTAACTCCAGCTTGAAGACAGGATCAGTACCACAGTGTTGGAGGGAAGCAGACATGATCCCCATTCACAAAAAGGGAAAGGACAAGTCGAAGGCTGACAGCTACAGACCCATCAGCCTTACAAGCTGCTTAGGAAAGCTGATGGAGAGACTTGTCAACACAATGCTTGTCTGGCACTTCGAGGAGCATCAGCTGCTGAGCCCTGTACAGGCAGGCTTCCGCCAACACAGATCAACAGAAGACCAGATCACATTCATCGATGACGCTTTTCAAGAAAAGAAGAAACACGCTTGCTGTCTGGATTGACATGGAGAAGGCGTTCGACAAAGTCTGGAAGGACGGACTTAGGCTCAAATTATGGTAAAGTGGTGTGTCTAGGAGGATGTACACCTGGATCAGCCAGTTTCTTCTTCACAACCGCCAAGCCCGAGTCAAGATTCAGGGCCAGAAAAGCAAGAAGGAGGTGCTGAGACAGGGAGTACCACAAGGAGGAGTCCTTTCTCCAACGCTGTTCCTCATCTTCATAGATGACATCGTCAAGAACTGCCAAGAGGGGTCAGAGGAGTGATCTATGCAGATGACCTGGTACTTTGGTGCTCTGAAGAGTGCACCACTACAGCACAGGTACGCCTCCAGACAGTGCTCAACAAGATCAGCGACTGGACCAAGGAATGGCTTGTCTCTGTCAACTCAAGCAAAACAACCTACACAGTCTTCAGCCTATCCAGCAAGAAGCAAGAGGCGAAGCTGACACTGAACAACCAAAGGCTTGCAGAGGAACCCACACCTGCCTACCTGGGAGTGACCTTTGACCGCAGGCTCACTTGGAAACAGCAGATCCCCAGATGCTGTAAGCAGGGCCAAATTGAGACTGGCGATCATGAGGAAACTTGCGGGGATGGACTAGGGGGCTGACGAACATATCCTGAAGAGACTCTATACAGGGAGAGTCCGACCTGTAGTTGAGTATGGTAAGACGCCTTGAAGACAAACCCCAGTCTTGATGGAACACAAAGCAAAGCCTATCCCGGCAAATGTCACCCACCCATCTTGGAAGAGGCAGGTGTTCCCAACAGTCGTCACCAGCATTCCTGGAGTGGAGAAGAGAGGAACACAGTCAGACACCCAAAGGAAGGCCCTGGCCATGGAGTACATCTGCAACCAGTACCCCCAGGAAGACTGGACCCATGTCTTTACAGATGGCTCCGCCACAGAAGCAACGAGGGATGGTGGAGCTGGAATCTTCCTCCGATACAAAGACGGAGATGAAGAAATTGCAATTCCAACAGGAAAATACTCCACCAACTTCCGAGCTGAGCGAGAAGCCCTCTGTGAGGCAGCCACAACAGTCTCGCAGAACTCCACAAGAACAACAGGGCAGGTGGTGGTGTTCTCTCTCTGACGCTCTCTCCATGCTCCAAGCCCTCAAGAACTCCCGCTGCAAAGAACAGAACCATCTCACTTCAGCCCTTGTTGCCCCTGAGTGCCAGAGTGGAGAAAGTGGTGATACAATGGGTACCAGCACACTGTGGCATCAGAGGCAACGAAAAAAGCGGACATTCTGGCAAAAGACGGTGCACAGAAGGAGCAGGCCAACAACCTGGTGTCATACGATGAAATCAGGACAATCATCAAGGCACAGCAAGGAATAAAATGGCGCCTCCTGCAGCACCCCAAATACAACCCAGAAGACACATACCATTTGCTGGGACGACGGGAACAGGTCAAGATCTTCCGCCTGAGGAACACAATCGCCTGCTCCACCACATGCACACAAAATTTGGCATTGGACAGAGTGGAGAGTGCCTTTGTGGTGAGGGACCAATGACAAGCGACCACATCCTTCAAGTCTGTGCGACGTATGCAGCATCCAGGGGAAAGTACTGGCCAACACCGACAGCTGTGGAAGCCAAGCTGTACGGCACCCTGGAGGAACTGCGACGGACGGCAGCCTTCATCGAGGACACCGGGCTGCTCGTCTAACAGGATGGCGAACGAGGAACGGTATTTCGATTTCACTGGATTTTAAACGCTAATCCCCCCCCCCCCCCCCTTCCCACAATTTCTCCCTCACTGTATGTTTCACCCTACCTCCTCTCTCCCCTTTACACACCATACACACATCCAAGATCTTATGTGTGAAATGTGTTAAAAGAATGTGAAATTTTATTATGCTGATGCTTTTACTTCGGTGAAAAGATCATTGAAAACGATCAACGCCGACGCCACTGCGTCATACCCCACCCCCCCCCCCCCCCCCCCCCCATTCGCCTTCTCCCTCTCACCCTCCCCTTATCTAGAAGTGAATGCCGAAGCTCTTCCATTTCTATCAGAGAAGGTTTTTTTTTATTGTACGACCCCCCACCCCCCCCCCCACCCCACCCACCCCCCACCCCGAAAAAAAAAAAAAAAAAAAAAACCTCAAACTAAGTATAATTCTTATCGTGCTATTTTGACACCCAGCACTGCCACTTCTTTCTCCTCCCTCACTCTTATTCCCCTTCGAGCTTCGACAACCAATTTGTTTCTCCCTCCCCCTCCCCCCCCCCCCCACCACACACACTCGCACTCCCCCCCCCCCTCCCCCCAACCTTACTTACTCCGTTTTATGTACATGTATTCTTACGCATAGTGAGAATTTAGGTTTCATTGGATTTAAAGATACTAGTTTCCCCCCCCCCCCCCTTCCCCCAGCTTCGTCTCAGCCCCCCCCCCCCCCCCCCCCCCCCTTCATTATTTACTACATTTTTAATGTGAATGAGAGCCTCGATGAATTTGTCAGTGCTTTGTGCAGAGCTGCAGCTTGTAGGGTTCGAGTTGTTTGTAAAAAATATTAGAAAATGTAATGATTGGTTTGATAGTGAATGCGAACGAAAGAAACAGGAAGTTAAAAGATAATTGAAAAGAGTCCAGTGATGCAAAACAGTCAAGGATAAAGATTAAAAAAAAAGATGAATATGCTTCATCGAGAAAGAGTATGTTACGCTATGGAAATAAAAGAACTGGAGTTTTCAGAAAATAGATTAAAAAAACTGAAGACTTCAGTTAAGGATTCTAAAATGTTCTGGTCATTGATAAGATCTGTAAATAAAAAGAGTTTTGTTTATAACGAAATCTCGGTTCAACAGTGGCATGATCATTTTAGGTATGTTTTCCATAATGTTGATAACACAATGTTACGGAGGAAGAGACTAACTTGGGAGAAGAAGAGAATGAAAGTGAGCCATTATTACACAATCCTATATCTATGGATGAAGTCGTTGCTGGTATTCAGCATTTAAAATGAGGAAAGAGCGCAGGACCAGACGGAATCGTTCAAGCATGCAAATTCAACTGTAATCGATTTCCTTGTCCATTTATTTCGACAACTTTTTGAAAACGGCACCTTTCATGAATGGGCAAAGTATTTTTATTATACCTATTTGTGAAAAAAAGATGTGAACAATCCCAACAACTAACGTAGAATAGCACTTACCAGCATTTAAGTAAAGTCTATACTTACCAATAAAGGCTGAAAGTGAAGAGAAAATAATGGAGGAACAAGCAGGTTTTAGAGCCAATTACAGCACCATAGAGCTATATTCAATGGTACATAAATATCTTCCTTGTAATTCAAAACTCTATGTGGCATTTGTAGATTTCAAGAAAGCCTTTGATTCTGTAAATCGCATGGCTCTGTGGAATGTACTTCGTAAAAGTGGTGTCAATGGGAAATTGCACATGCCCATTAGAGGTGTTTACAACTCGGTGCTTGCATGTGTGCGTGTGAAGTGTGAGCACTCGGATTATCTCAATTGTCCAAATGGAGTAAAACAAGGATACCTGGTGAGTCCACAGTTGTTTTCTTTGTTTATAAATGAACTGGCTATGGAACTGTCTTGTAAAGGAAAACACGGTATACGGAAAATACCTGGAGCAGTTGAGATAATTTTTATTACTGTTTGCTGACGACGCTATTCTTTTGTGGAACAGTCGTACGTTTGCATAATCAGTTAAATGTCTTGAAAGAAGAAGCAGATCGCTTATGTTTAACAGTTGACTGGCACAAGACAAAGATCGTGGACTTTAGAGTGGGTGGTCATTTATCAATGCATGAAAAACGGTTTTATAGAAATACAAATGTTCAAGCAGTCAATTCATATAAATATTTGGGGATGCTATTTTCAACAAAATTAACTTTTCAGTGTGCATGGGAAGAATCTTCTAGAAAGGTAAAAAAAAATATGTGTGACTGAAATTCTTAAATCTTTGAGAAAGCTGAATTGTACTGACTGTGATATATTTTGGAAAATGTTTGATGCACTGATAAAACCTCTACTTACCTATGCAACTGAAATATGGGGCTACGGTGAGAATCAACATATGGGAAAAAAAGTATACGTATGCTATGAAGTGTTTCCTTCAAGTGCCAATCCATTCATCTAACACCGTTTTATATGGAGAAATTGGCAGATACCCTTTGTATATAACAACATTTCTGAAATGTATAAAGTACTGGTTCAAAGTTTTGAGACTACCCCACAGTCACG
>JADBJO010029817.1:10000-18600 GCA_016801955.1 Conus betulinus
ACCTGCATCAAGCTGACCCAGCCACAGCCTTCCCTCTGAGAAAAAAGTGTCCGCTGTGGATTCTATGCCTACAGAATCATGATCCGAACAGGAAGACTGAACCATCTTCTCAATGCCAGGCACCTCTTTAGTCAGTTTTTGGTTGATATGTACGCGAAAATTGAAACAGAACGCCTGTAATACTTCCGGTACAACCAGCAAACCCTGCGTGCAACAGAGTATATCCACCTCAAAGATGCTGTGGCTCAAGACACTGCTGCTGCCAACATCGGTCAGCCTATTATCCTGCCCTCCTCTTTCACAGGTGGTCCGCGATACATGCACGAACGCACGCAGGATGCTATGACGTACGTCAGGAAATACGGCTGGCCAGACTCTTCTTCTTGACCCTCACGTGCAACCCATCCTGGCATGAGATCACAGATCAACTGGCTGAAGGACAACGTGCTCAAGACCGACACGATCTGGTGGCCTGAGTGTTCCATCTGAAAGTACTGAAACTGATGGATCTCATCACCAGGGGCTGTATCTTTGGTGTCACCAAGTGCCACATGTGCACCATCGAGTGGCAAAAGCGCGGTCTCCCGCATTCCCACATTTTGACATGGCAAACTCCAAAGATTCGTCCCACAGATGTAGACAAATTCATCAGCGCTGAACTGCCAAAACCCACAAGTGGATGGAGAGCTGTTCAACATTGTCAAGAACAACATGATCCATGGGCCCTGTGGTGCCTTGAACCCCAGCTCTCCCTGCATGAAGATGGCCAGTGCAGTAAAAAGTTTCCAAAGCCACTACTGCAGGAGACCCAGACCGATCGAGATGGCTACCCTCTCTACCGCCGAAGAAAGCCAGAGGATGGTGGGTACACTGCCAAGATCACCATGAAGGATCACCACGAACTTGAAGTGGACAACAGGTGGACTGTGCCATACTGCCCACTTTTGTCAAAGGTGTTTGCTGCCCATCTCAATGTTGAGTTCTGCTCCTCTGTGAAGTCAGTCAAATATATATGCAAATACATCAACAAAGGCAGTGACCAGGCTATGTTTGCAGTTGAGCCACAAGGAGCTCCACGAGATGAGGTGGCCATATACCAAACAGGACGGTACATTTGTACCAGCGAGGCAGTGTGGCGCATCCCTAACTTCCCCATTCACCAGCGCTACCCACCTGTGCAACACATGAGCGTACACCTGCAAAATGGCCAAAGAGTCTACTTTACAGACACCACCATGGCAGCCAGAGCTGAAAAACCACCTAAGACAACTCTGACAGCTTCTTCGACCTCTGCCAGCAGGATGACTTTGCGAGGACGCGCTCCTGTACTGCCAAGTACCTGAATTCTACAGATGGGACAAAGGCAGTCGGAAATGGAAGCGCGACGTCTTCAAGGCACTCCCGTGGCTGGCCAACCAGACATCAAGTCCTGCGACACCTTGGGCAGAGTCTACACAGTCCACCCCTCAAACTTCGAGTGTTTTTGTCTGAGACTCCTGCTGCATGTGGTGCCAGGCCCCACGTCTTTCGATGCCTTGCGGACAGTTGATGTTGTGTGCGCAACTTTCAGAGAAGCTTGCTGTAAAAGGAGTCTCCTTGATGACGACACCCACTGGGATGCAACACTGCAAGAGGCCACAGTCAGTCATTCGGCATACAAGCTGCGAGACCTGTTCGCCATCATGATCGTGGCGTGTGGACTGGCCAACCCACAACAGCTGTGCACAAGCACAAAGAGAGCATGTCTGAAGATGTCCTGCACAAGGTCAGTTTTCTCTTCTAAAACTGATGTATTTTTACTGTCATACATATATCAATGAATGCAATGATAACTCTGTACAAATGTAAACACTGATGTGAGCACCCCCTATGGGATGCATTTTTGCGTGTATGACCCTTTTTCATCCCGCCACATGGGTAGCCATACTTCGTCTTCGGGGAGGCGATAGAGTCTGAATGGGACGTAGAAAAGACGCATGGTTAAGAGACCAGGATTGACTGCAAGAGACAAAGCTCATATTTTAGCTCATCATTACAACTAAATAGCTTACGCCCCGGTGACTCTAAATTTGAGTATCTCAACGTCAGTACCCCTAACGCAAGCTTCTCTAACACCGTGTGCCCCTAACGTTGTTATCCTTCAGGTTTCGCCCAGGCCACAGGACCAGGAACAGTTCTGACCTCAGGTCCTTTGCACTTTTAAACAAATCATAATCTGCTGTGATATGTGTGTGTGTCACTGTGTGTGTGTGCAAACATGAAACATGTGTATAGGTGTGCGTGCATGCGTGTATGTGTGTGTAGTTAGGTACATATGTTCATAGGTTCTTATTGATGATACCTTATATAATTTGGCTTTTTAATTCTGATTTACAGTATGATGTGCACATCTGAAATCAATCTGTAGCTTAATCATGTTCGTGCTTATTTGAGTGCATGCATAAATGTGAATGTGCATGTATGTGAGTGTACATACATACATACATATACATACATATATATATATATATATAATATATGTTGTGTGTGTGTGTGTGTGTGTGTGTGTGTGTGTGTGTGTGTGTGTGTGAGAGAGAGAGAGAGAGAGAGAGAGAGAGAGAGAGAATCTATTATATTTCTGTTTTTTTTTAGTCTGCTCAACTTTGATTAGATACCTTCAGTATCGTATCTTAACTTCTCTCTCTCTCTCTCTCTCTCTCTCTCTCTCTCTCTCTCTCTCTCTCTCTCTCTCTCTCTCTGTGTGTGTGTGTGTGTGTGTGTGTGTGTGTGTGTGTGTGCAGGTGCGCTGGCACCAGCCCAGTCAGACTGCAAGCTACAACGATGCCATCTTCAATGAAGCCCTCATCCTGCAGGAAGACAAAGTCCTGGGCCAAAGGGAGGAAGGCGCTCCACCTGTATGGTCTGCTTGCACCTAAACGAGATCAACGTGTGCACGTTTCCAGGCATCTGCTCCGTGAAACCAGCTACAACACTGACGACATGGCTCAGTACGTGGCAGAAAACGAATCTAAGCTGCTACATGACCAGGCCGCTGCCTACCATCATGTCCTGAACAACGTCACACAAAGCGCTGGTGGGATTATCTTCCTTGATGCACCAGGCGGCACTGGCAAGACCCTTGTGCTCAACCTGCTGCCTGCAACAGTCTGGCAGCAAGGCAAAATAGCCATCGCTGTTGCAAGTTCGGGCATTGCTGCAATTCTGCTAACTGGGGACAGGACTGCTCATTCTACATTAAAGTGCCTCCCAACCTGCCACACATGGAGTCCCCTACGTGTAACATCAGCAAAGGAACTGATGAAGCCGAGGTTCTCAGACGCTGCCACTTAATTGTATGGGATGAATGCACCATGGCCCACAAGCTAGCCCTCGCAGCACTTGACCATACCCTACAGGACCTCAGAGGTGGTGGTGTCCTTGGTGGTGTCACTCTCCTTCTTGCTGGAGACTTCCGCCAAACCCTGCCCATCATCAACAGAGGAACACCAGCAGATGAACTTGCAGCCTGTCTCAAGTCCTCACCTCTATGGATGGGCGTTCACAAGATCACCCTGACTACCAACATGAGGGCTTATGTGCAGGGAGATGAAGTGGCGCAACACTTTGCTGATCAGCTCCTCTCCATCGGCAATGGACAGGTACCCAGAGACCAAGAAGACTTAATCACCATCCCAAAAGACTGTGCACAGCTGGTAGCAGACGGCGAGGAGCTGCAGCAAAACGTTTACCCACACCTGACCACAAAGTACATGAACCAAGCGTGGCTTAGTGAGAAAGCCATTCTAGCTCCCAGGAATGACATGGTCAATGCCATCAACCAACAGTTCCTGCTCCAGCTGCCAATGCCAGAACATCTCTACCGGTCTGTGGACACAGTTGTGGACGAAGCAGAGACTGTGCTCTACCCAGCAGAGTTCTTGCACTCGCTGACACCTCCAGGCACACCGCCACATCCTCTCCACCTCAAAGTGGGATGCCCCATTATGCTGCTGAGAAGCCTGGATGCTCCTCGACTGTGCAACAGAACACGACTGGTCGTGAAGCAGCTGATGCCCCACGTCATTGAGGTCACCATTATGACTGGACAAAACAAAGGAGAGGATGTCTTCTGCCAAGGCTCCCCATCATCCCATCCGACATGCCCTTCCAGTTCAAGCGGCTGCAGTTCCCTGTGCGCACGTGCTTCGCCATGTCCATCAACAAAGCCCAGGGACAATCGCCGACGGTGGCTGGCCTTCACCAGGACATGCCCTGCTTCGCGCATGGACAGCTGTACGTGGGCTGCTCACGAGTTGGCAGCCCTGATCGCCTGCTCATCCTGGTTCCACAGGGAAAAACACAAAAACATTGTCTATCCCCAGACCTTGCAGTAAGCACCGAGCTCAACCTGACAATATTCTGATATTTCAATTTCGCTGGCATAAGGTTTTTTTATGTGAAAAGTAGAATTAATATGTAAGAAGTTTGAGTGATAAATGGAACAGATATAGACTGATTTTGCTGTTTTAAGAAAGAAACAAAAGCATGCTCTGTATGACATTGCTTTTAACTAAGGTAAATACAGAACACTTTATCATGACTTGGGACTGAAGGCAAAGTAAAATTCAGCAGAACCTGAAAAAATCCTCTGATTTTAGAGTTCTCCGTTTTAGGCCCTGATTACTATTGTCATGATCGTTCGGGTTTACAGATACAGAGGGATGTTAGGAACGCCATTCACCACATCTTATCAAAATGAAACCCCGTTAAAAACCGTTCTTTCTTATTTTTCACTTCATTCTTTATGTTAATCGGTTTATAAGAAACAAATGGTTGAACGAGGGCTGAAGACCTGAGTAATGTAGGCCTATATAGACCTCTCTCTCTCTCTCTCTCTCTCTCTCTCTCTCTCTCTCTCTCTCTCTCTCTTATAATACCCGGGCGACGCCGGGTAACCGGCTAGTATTGTATAAAGATGTTTGAGCTGGACATTCAAAAAGAATATGCTAAATAGATAATGGGAGACCACAAGCGCAATCTACATCCTTAGAAAATTTGGTTTTCCACGAGTTTTAAACGCATTTTTATAAATTATACTGGACAATGATCTTTGACATAATAACACTTTCGTTTTTGCAGGAAGTTTTTCATTGTTCATACAATTTTCTAATAGAGAATTGATTTCATGTTTATCCAGCTTTAATCTGCTATCTGGATTTTTTTTTAAGAGCACCTCTTTTGCTAATTTATCAGCTATTTCATTTCCATAGGCACCACAATGGGATGGGATCCAGCAAAACTCTACAAAGTTCCTTTTGCTATAACGGAATGTATCATAAATTTTATATAAAAAATTAAGTCTTTCCTTACATTTGCATCCCAATTTCGTAAGCTACAAAGAACAGATTTAGAGTCAACACAGATCAGAATGCTAAAAATTGCCACATTAAGATCAGATATCCAAGATAAGGCCATAAGGATTGCATATAGTGCAGCAGTGAAAAATGAAAAGTTCTTTCCTATACAAAATGATTTCTTTACTTTTAAATTGGGAATTACATATCCAGCTCCTGTATAAGATTCTAAAACTGAATCATCCTTGTAGATTTTAAGATGATGTGGATATGTGTTTTCAAGATGTTTTTTTGCTTCTACTGGTATCAAATTAATATTGTCTTTTTTTTTTTTTTTTTTTTTTTTTTTTTTAGAGTAGTGTAGTTTATATCAAAATTTGGAGAAATATGCTCCCATTGAGGAACTGTGGGCATAGCTGGAGGTTTTGAATGGATGTAATATCGATGTCACATTTTCTAAATAAATCATCAGTATGATTTCGAGTGGGCTGCAGGTAAGAAATATTCTGTGCCCTTTTAGGAAAATCCGATTTGGCATCAAGAAAAATTTCATTTGTTACTGAATTTGATACAGAAAGACTTCTAGTTACATATCTGGCTGTTGCTAGTTTGCGTTGATCATCAAGTGACAAGAGATTAGCTTCTTTATATGTTTTAAAAGTATTAGAATGCGCTGGAACACCAAGGGCTACTTTAATAAATTTACTGTCTATACTTTGTAATCGCTTCAGTAATGTTTAAGAAGCTGAAAAAATATACTTCCAGTCCGTAAATCAATTTTGAACAAACCAGACTAATAGAAAGAGGCACAAGAGTTTGCGTATCTTGACTCAACGATTGTGCACTTATTATTTTTGTTTAGTAAAGATAGCCTTTGTCTGGCATTGTTTATAAGATATTCAATATGGAATCTCCAGTTTAATTTACGAGTGAAATAAAAATTTGACATTGGAATATTGAAGAGTTTTATTTTCTAGCACAAGTTGAAGCAAAACTTTTGGATTTTTACCATTGTTAAATAAACCCCCTGTCCATTGATTTTATGAACCGAGATGTTTAATCGAAATCCAAATTCCTTTATATGAATGTATGTCATATCTGAGAAAATGGGTAATGTGACAAAATTATTGTTTATTTGCTGTGAATGTGTGCGACCACAAATTAATTTCTCAAATTGAGATGATAAAGTTTACTTGACTTGACTTGCCTTGAGTTAACATTAATTGTGTCTTTTTCTCCTGATAGTTCTAGTCCATTTTCGTTCATATATGTATTAAGTTTGTCAATTTCAATTTGATATAGTTTTTTTGTGTATATAATATAGTTCTCTTTATTTGTCTGTCTTTTTTTTATGTTTTGTGTCCATCCACATTGCAGTATCATCGGCATATTGCACTACATGCATATTTTTAGATAGTATTTTGGGAAGATCGTGAATGAGAATTGTAAATAGAATAGGTGCAATAATGGAGCCCTGAGGGATGCCAATGTCAATATCTTTAAATGAAGAGTAACATTCACCAACCCTAGTACAAACTGATCTCTCAGATAAGAAAGATTTTATGAACCGATACACTGCACCATTAATCCCAATGTTTTTCAGCTTATATAAAGTAAACGAGAATGCCACACACTATCATATGCTTTTCTGTTGTCAAAGAAAGTAGCAAGTGTACTTTTTCTACGAGCAAATTGTTTTTTAACATGACTTGCAAGTTTTACAAGGTGATCAATTGTACTTCTACCTTTTCTGAAACCTGCTTGATTGTTGGGAATTATGTTATTCTTTTCGCAATAATGTAAAACGCGTTTTTCAACTATCTTTTCTAATATTTTTCCAACTTGAGATGTTAATGCTATAGGTCGGTAACTATCAACTGCAGACCTAAGTTTACCTTGTTTTGGAACTGGAATTACAAACTATCCTCTTCCAGAAAGTAGGAAGAGTTCCATTTAACCAACATTTTTGGTAAAACGAGTGAAGTAATTGCTTCCAGCACAAAGGTAAGTGGCACAGCAACTGATATGAAATTCCATCTAATCCAACAGCTGTCTTATTCGAGGAAAATGACATTAGTGCTTCTTTAAATTCTTCAAATGTTGTAGATGCATTAAGTAATGGTTTGGATCCAGTGTGGGATAAATAAGTATCCTTTTCCTCCTCTAGTTCTCTGTAACTTTTGGTATCTGTATGTAGTCTAGTTGATGAGTTATTTTTTGAAAAAGCTTGCACAAATGCTTCAGCTTTCTCTGATAATATTGGGATAGTATTTTTTTTCTAATTTAATAGGATATGAAGGTAGATAATACTTGTTTTTTGATTCCCTTACCTTTTTCCATACTCTGTGCATGTCCTTAGATGAAGATATTTCTGAATGACAAAATGATTGAAAAGAGACATTTTGCTTTTGCGACAACCCTGTTACTGTGGCTTTTCACACATTTCATTTCAATAAAGTTTTCATCAGTTCTATCTTGAGCCACGTTTTGTATGTTTTCTTTTTATTAGATACGGCTTCTGCACATTCTTCATTCCACCAACTGTTTCCTCGATATTTCTTATCTATAGAAGATTTGCACTTTGACATTGCTTTCTCAGCTGCAGATATGATAGCTTTTCTAAAGTTGTGTCATAAAACACTTCAATATCTTCGTGTTCAATAATGCTGCGATCTATGGATAGAAGGGTTGACTCATATAAACCCCAATCTGCATTATTATATAAAAACCTTGGTATTTTATCTTCAACTTCTGCTTCTTCATCAACTATTTGCTCGTGTATTTTCACAACAATAGGAAAATGATCACTCCCTAACGAATCATCTTCTGTTGTTGAAATAGCATTGATGGCCAAATCAGGAGAAATTAATGTGAGATCGATGGAGGTTGGTCTATGCGTTGATATATCAGGCACTCTTGTTATGCTGCCGTCATTCATTAATACTAAATTAGAATCAACAATAATTTCAACGAATCGATTGCAAGATATAACAGATCAATCAGGTCCCGAAAATGGAAAATGCGCATTGAAATCACCCAAAATTATCCATTTCCTATTTATATTATGAAGATGTTTTATCCAATCTGTGTATTGTCAGCATTTAGCCCATTTGGATAGTAAACAGAAAGTATGTTTACGCTGAAATCTGTGTTCACCTTTAACAATATGGAAATAGCAAAAAAGTTTTCAATGACATTAGTTGAATGATTGAATACTAACTTTTGAGGACTGTAATTCAAGTCTGATCTGACATAAATTGCAGTTTG